>JAJIBD010017130.1:0-31848 GCA_021461705.1 Cryptotis parvus
CCCCAAGGGAAAAAAATATTTAAAGTGTGTGAGTTTAGATAAATGGAAGTGAGCCATAAATCCAAAAATACACAGGCTAAATAGTTATACAATATACACATATAGCCTTGAAAATTTCTTTCTAAAATAAAGCATTTTATTTTAGGTTTTTAGGAAGGGGAAGGAAAAGAATGAGTGAGAGAAATCTATATCTATATCTATCTATATATATGGAGAGAGAGAGAGAGAAAGAGAGAGAGTACACATCTCAAGAGGGGAAGATGGAGGCAAAGAAAGTCTTTTGCTCAGTGACCATGTGAGCTTGCCTGAAAATTTCAAACATGATTTTACGTTTCAACATTTAGTAAGATGCCTTTTATTTGAAGGATACAAAATATGATATCTAGAATTCATTGGGCTATTAAAATAATTTAGGAATTACAGGTCAAAATAAAACCTAAACGGAAATATTTACAAAGTCTGGCAAAAATAACTCTTCCCTGCTACTATGAATATTTTATCCAACTAGCTTTAAGCATTGTAAATCTAAAACTGATCCTATAAACTATTTTCAGTGTGGATGTTTGTACACATGTGTAACTCTTCTGTACACTCACAACTTGTAAAAATAAGTTTCCTTTCTATGCTACATATGCTTTCCCTAAACTCTAGGTTGAAAAGCTGATGCTGAGAAAACAGCAATAATAAGTGCTTACAACAACTGCCAGCCCTTTACTCTTCTTAATCAGCTTTTCTTAACTGTAAATACGTAAACAACCAACAGTATTACTTAGAGGCTCTAAAATAGGACTTTGCATTGGTCCGACATTTTGGTTCTGTTAGTGTTCATACCAATTGAATAATACAAATTTTTTGCATTTTCAGGAGTCAAGAATTTAAAGTACAAATGTTTAGTGATGTTTAATACTGCTGAGTTTTATAACAATTCTGAATTCTGGATGCTAAGGAATTAAAAATTAAACCAGGATCTAATTACTGTCCCTCCCCTGACTTTCTACTAAGAAAGCAGTGAACAGATTACCTTACTATGGAGCAATATGTATGGAAATTGAACCTTTGCAAAAATTCTATAAATTAAAAATTCTTGATTACAGGTTATATTAATAAAATAAATTTTAGACATAAATTAGCTGTTCATTTTTCTTGGTTTTATTCATTTATCCATGTCTTCCATTTGATTTGAATGTTATTTCTTTGCACTAGTTTCATAGCTAGGTCATGCTTTAAGTCTCTAATTAAAGAGGGCACCTTGAGAGCACCTTCTATTTTCAAACATGGTATAGAAAATTCTCTTTCTTCCTCTGCCATTCTGGTTTCACACAATTTGAAAAAAGCTTGTTCTTTTTATTTCTCACTAACAAAATATGGATTTCCAAACAGAATCATAAGTGCATTACTGCATGCTTAGATATCTCTGAGGGATTATTCGCTTATAACTTTATATTTCAATAGTAAAAATGTATAGCCTATTTTTAAAACAGACATTAGTCCATCTTTACTATACTGCAGTCATGGCATGCTTTTTTCTTCCTAATATTATCCTCAGTTACTCATCCCTCCAGAAAGCTACCCAAGATGCCAACACATTATTTCTTTTTAATATTTTTCATTTTGCCTTTTGCCCTTCCGCGCTTGGATTTTCCACCACTTCCTTTTTTCAAAGTTTAAAGTCAAATACTAGTGCAAAAAATTTAAAATTGAAAATTGAACTGTTAACAGTGAAAGGGTAATTTTTCTGCATTCATTTTCCTTCTACTTGAAGGGAGTAAGGCTATATATGCCAAAGACTGACCTTGTTTAAATAAAAGGTCTCCATAACTGTAATGAACTGAAGATAAAACCATACTATATTAGGGGATTCTCTGACTCAGTTATGTCCTTCTGAGAGAAAAACTGAACACAAATATTAGCACAGAAGAAAGAAAATGTAACAAAATATAGGTAAGCCATATGAAGACATTTGGATTGTACCGATATGCACAAAAGAGCTACCCCAAGATGCCAAAACATTATTTTTTTTAATGTTTTTTATTTTGGCTTGTCATGTCATGTCCTGTCAGAGAAGGCAAGCTACCAACAGACTCTGAAAAAGACAGAACCAATATTTTTGAAATCACACAAAGACTAACACTTGAGTTTATAAGACTTGAGTTTATACCTAAAGCTTCCAAAACTTTGGTAGCACCGTTTTCTCCTATTTTGAGACATCCATATTATAGTATTTTTGTTAAAATAGTGTTAGGAAACTAATGAGTATAAATAAGTCCATTAAAATGTGAAAAGTGTGTGCAATTTTTATTGCTACATTAACTATAGTGATTACAGAGGAGAGCTGTTGACTGATGACCTCACTTGCTCCACTTCTAAATAAATTTCCACATGCACTCACTCCAAAATTACTTACCCTTAGGAGGCTCTAGTAAAGCTCCAGTAAAAAAGACAGTGTCAAGGATATGAATTCATTTCTATGGCATATTTTATTACACGGGAGACACATTTTATGGGAGACATTGGCTCAGAGACATTTAATTAATCATCCTGAAACTTTTATAGAAACTGTGCTACAACCTACAATACTTTCCATGGAATAGTTCTGTCTTATTCTTCTCTTTTTCTCAGGTTTCAAATCTAAATCACTACCTTTAGGCACTGGTAGCTATCTGATGTACCATTTCAATAACCTTTTCCGAGTAATGTCCCCAAAGGTATTTCCATATTCTTTCTCTTAATGTTTGCTTTAAAGAGTACCTGAATGACTTAGAGTACCTGAACAAAACATATTGTTTGTTGTTTTTGTTTATTTTTTTATTCTTTTCTGATTTTACTTTGCTTTTTGAATATAGACAAATTGTTTTTAGAGTGATCTAAGAACAGAAATTTTGAAATGAATTTGAAATTGCTTTATTGATTCACCAATTGAAAATCAAAATGGCTACTATTGAGATGGATATGTGATATCAAAATAATTAAAGATATTTTATTACATTCAGAATATAATCGTATTCAACTATAAAAATTAATGAAATTCCATTATTGTAACATGGATCAACCTTAACAGAATAGTGAAACTAATGACATGACGAAAAACAAATATTTTGTATTTTCACTCAGAAGTAGAAAATAAAATTAAAAAAATGACCAAAGACTTCTAAAATTATAAAAAAAAATCATGCTTTACACAAGGAAATAATAAAGGGGAAGGTAAATCAGGCAAAAGGACAATCAACTGTATGATGAAAAATAGAAATTAGGGGCCAGAGTGATAGGATAATGAATAGGTGTGTTTTGCCTTGCATGAGGCCTACCTGGAATAGGCCCCTTCCCCCACCTGGAGTCCCCCTCAAAAACCTGGTGGACCTACCCAGAACTGCTGTCAGTGCTGTCGGCCATGATTCAGGGATGCACAGGCATGGAAGAGCTGCTTCCAGCTCTCCCTGTTGTGCAGAGCCACTTTGCAGTCATGTGATATCTCAAAGCCTGGTATACTGATATACCAGGTATCCCATCACATTTCATAGAATTAAGTATGGGGCATACAATCACAAGTGTGTGGGCACAATATGTGGTCTGTAGGAACATATTAATAATTTCCTATACAGCTGACTCAAATGGCACAATGGAGATTTAATAATCTCCATTGACCATATTTAGAGAATTAGCTCCAAAAAAGCAATATAGAGTAATTATTCAGTGTATGCATAGGACAAGCTCAAACAGAAGTTGAAAAAATTTTGAAATAAGTGTTGTCCATAGGTGCAGTGGTGGTGAATCTGGGGTTGACTAGTAGAAACGTATTCACTTCACTTGTCATTGTATCACTTGTCTTTTTTATATATATATATATATATATATATATATATATATATATATATATACATACACATAAGACAATATGCAGTTGTTGAAGAGGACAGGCTGATGTTTGTGAATAGTGAAGGTAAAAATATTTAAGGTGAGAACCCTCTATACTATTTGCCAAAGGGATAGAAACAGCATTTCCACCGGCAGTGAATGAGAGTTCCTGTTTTACCACACCCCAGTCAACACAGATTGTTTCCATTTTATTGGTTCTGTGCTATTCTGACTGGTGTGAGATGTTTCTCATTGTTTTTTTTCTATTTTGATTTCACCAACAATGTGATGATGAGCATTCATTCATGGTGTCTTTGGCCATCTGATTTCTTCCTAAGAGAAATCCTGATTCATTTTCTCTCCTCATTTTTTGATAAGCCTTTAATTTTTTTAGTTGATATTTATGAGAACTTTATATATCATATATATGAGATATATTAATGCATTATCTGGGGCCAAACAAAAACTACTTAGATGTCCCATTTAATATTTACTTTGCCGCCTTGCCAGTGGCATTGTATCATTGAAGGCAACTTTGAAGTTCAGATTCTGGAGCATTCTGCCTATATTTTCCTCAATGTACTTTATAGATTCTGATCTGGTCTCAAGTTCTTTGACCTACTTTGAATTGACTTTGTGTATGATGTTAGGTATAGATCCAGTTTTCTTTTTTAGAGGATCTTTAAGATTACTAGATATAGTTACTAGATTACTAGATACAGGGTACCAGTGAATACTAAGGGCAGTTAAGGAGATAGACGGCACTAAAGTTCCTCTGCAAGCAGTCAGCATCACAGCATTGCAGTCTCCAACATTAAATACATTTGTTACTTAACCATTTAGGATATTTGCTACTACATCTGATACTTTATCTTTCTGTTCATGATTTTTAATCCCCAATTGAGGATATTGGAATACAGAAATCACTTCTGCATGCTGTGGTCACTTAGTATAAAACCATGATCCATTTTGCAATCTTCAATTGGCTATAAGTGTTATTTAATAATTTGTAAAAAAGAGTCACATCTGTTTACCTATTTAAATTGTATAAAAGACTCTGAATATTTTTAAATGTGTATGTATTTTTTCTAGAAGAATATAAATACCTTATTCTTCAATATATATACTAAAAACAGTAACATCACTATTCAACATCATGGAAAGATATAATTTCTTATAAAACTCTATTATCTCCTCCTGCTTATTACTCTCTACCCTTTCTCCCTATAACTAATCCCTCATCTCCAGAAGACTGGAATTTCTAACCTATTTTCTACCACTCCACCATGACGTCACTTCCAGAACCTTGGAACTATTTTATTGTCATCTGTGTCACTGGTCCTAGAAAACAAGCAAAACTTGGGGAAGGCCCCTCTAGTACTAATGCACATCAGTGAGGGATGAAAGTTTAGATCTGTGTTGATTTCAGGTGTCTTAATAAGGGACTCATATTTCCTTTCACGTGGAAAAATATTCTAATCATCTTGTTATACCAATAAGCAGATCACCATTAAGCCCCTGGACCTCCCACCTACAATAACCCATAGTAAAAGAAATGAATTTATCTGCTTACTTACATTATCCCATCTCTGCCAGAAAAGCTCTTCTTATCTTAAAAGCCTCTTTTCTTCTCAGGGTTCACTAGACACATCCAATCACCACCTACAGAGAGATGTAACAGCCAAAGAATTAGACTTCTCTAGAAACTCAGGGGAACTTCTGCACTGAGTGTTCTAACTTCCATCTTCCAAACAAACAAAGGCAGTTTGTTTTGTGGTCAGAAAATCAGAGGTACCTTCTGGCATGGAGACCCTGCCATGGGGTTGATCTAGAGAGAAAGAAAAGATGATTTTCTAAGCACAGATGAGATCTCTTTCAAAAGTAACAAACGTTAATCACCAAAAGTTTTCCAATGAGAAAATAAATATGTTCCACATACGAACAATAAAAAAGAAAAACAAAAACAAAAAACCTCTGCCTTGTGATCTATTCAAAGCTGAATTCTAGGCAAACAAACTAAGAAAAAGATCACCTACTAGTATGTGTACTTCTGAAATGATTTTGAACCCTGATGGAAGAACAACACTGGAGGAAAATTTCAAGGTTGCCTCTGAATAAGGAGAATAGCTGTTAAAACACACCAGAAGGGGATATGTTAAGTCCATGGTTTCTTTTCAGGTCGGCATTTGATGAAAAAGCTCTTCAAATGGTATTGATTTAAAAGAGATTAAAATGTGAATGCTGCTACTGTAAGTGCTGTATCTCCAAGGACAAGATTAAACAAGAGCTTAGTAACTTGACACTCAACCCTGGTACCATCCAACCTCCTTTCTACATGAAAGTATACAGGAAAGAAATGAGAAAAAACTTGAAGTCAATAGAAAAAGCAAATGGATATTTCAGAGACTCTTAAAAGAATGAAGAGAATAAACCTAAGACTCATACTCAAGTGAAGAAAGATCAGACTAGATCATCAATATTGCCAAATTCGTGGGTGGAATTTTTTTGCAGAATGTAGGCAAAAAACTAGAATTAAACTTTAAAAACTTATCACTTGACCATTTAATTCCATTCCAGTAATATTCCAATATTTCTCTATTAATTGTTGTTTTTTAAACTGTTTTATAGTGCAAAGACTGGTCATGCTTGTTGCAGCGCCTAAATGTTACTTGTTACTTTCATGGTCACATTATTTGTTAAAATGCAGTATGTGGGTCCCCAAAGGTAGTTTATGTGAGACAGTAAAGAGAGAGAGTCAAGTTCCTCCACCACCAGTGACCTGCTGGGCAGCTAGGCCTCACTTGGGCTTTGCAGGTTCTTATCTTTGCCTCTCTGAAAAAGAATTTCAGAAGGTGACAAGCAGTGAAGTAAAAACAGATTTTATTATGGAGATTTTAGGAAGGGGAAGGAGGAAAGGAAAATGGGAGAAAGAGTGCACATTTCAAGGGGGAGATGCGGATGACACAAGTGCTCGGCACCACGCAGTGCTCTGCCATGTGGGCTCAAGCACCACATGGGCTCGGGCGGCATATGTGCACCTTCCTTGGCTCAAGGGAACTTTTACAGGACTTTCTCAGCTGCCCCATGTGGGCTTCCAAAGGAGGGTCTTGAAGCTCCTTAGTCTGGAGCTTCTCTGGCAAAAGGAGGGAGCCGCTTAGTTGTCATAAATCCTTAATTGCAGTATCTGTCTCAGCTGAAGTTTTTTTTTTCTTCCCTGTGGGCTCCAGCCTCCGTGGTCCCAGGAGGATCTTATCCAGTCCAGGTTTCACTTCTTGCAGCTTTGGGTCAATTGAATTTATCGTCTATCGGTAATTCAATTTGCCATGGGCCCTTGTCTCTCTGCCTGCCTGCCTCAAAAACACTTCAGGTAGAAATTACCATAGCCTCACACAGACAAGGCTAGTAATCTCTATTAAGGCATATCCCAAGGCCTCTCCAGAAAATTTGGTGCTTCTGAGAGTCATGCTAGAAGGAATTTCCACATGGCAGGGGCAACTAGGAAATCACAGTTCCATGATCACCATCATAATGGCCTGATTGGTGCCTTGCTTCAACAGGAAACAAACAGAGCTATATGATAAAATATTAATTTTTCTGAACCAGGTAACAAACTGCTGAAAAGTGCCAAGAGTAGCTATTTGGAGATTACAAATAAACTTAGCAGTCAGGCAAATTCTGAAACATGGTTTCTGTAAATAACAACTTTTTACTCTATAAAGTTTTGAAAAACTAATAGAATAAGTCTCCAGTTTGGTTGTCATTTCAAAAACAGTATTTTAGCCTGTATTTTTATATGTATTTTAGATATAACTTGTCAAATTCTGTCAAAGTGTTTATTGGCATTTTCATTTGGATGAAAAATGAATAAATAACTTTAGAGGAAAATGAATACCTTAACAGCGTTGGCACTTCCTGTGTATGAACTTGGCCTTTTTCTGCCCTTACATAGGTCTACTGTCATTTATCTCAATACTAATTTATATTTTGAAGTGTAGAAGTGTTGGGGAGCCACTGGGGACCTAAGTTGTCTTCTACGTCTGAGGACACCAGGGAATGGATGAAAACTCACCAGTCCGGCACAGTTCCAGAAAGGCTTTTAATGGTAAAAAAAAGCTCTAGCAACCGAAATCCAATATAATGGATTAAGACCTCTAGCTATGGTCAGAACTTAGACCATACAAAACGGTCCAAGTCTCCTACAGATGCAGGTGAGGCAGAAGCAGCGACAGCGACTGGTCTCTGCGTTCTATTGCGATTCCCAGGTTCTTTAATATTTTCAAGAATGAAAATATTGAATAATAAAAATGCTCAGACTCAGTTAGAAAGTAGAAAAGTTTATTGGAAAGTAGAAGAGAAAGGAAGGGTACTCCCTTTTCAGGAAGGAACTTAGTACAGGACTAAGTTAAAAGTAAGGGATTTTGTGTAAGTCCTTTTAAAGGCTTTCTATGAAGTTATCAACTAACCAATGGTATAGGGAATTCAAAGACGTTACAGGTAAAGGAGCTTCCTGTAGCACTTTCAGATGGAAATTGGGATTTTTACATTTCTAAGATATGCTTGCTACAGAAGATTACCAGTGTGTCTTCCTCTCCATTTGCCTCAGGCTTTGTGGGCTTTCAGTGAGCCTAAGATCTAAGGGAGAATTTTATGGGCCTGCACAAATCTGGGAATGTTAAGAAAGAACCTTGGGGATGAAGTACGCCTTAGGGAGATGGGGGAGGAGAGATGAAGCATCTGGCAAGAAGAAACTGGCAGCTTCTTCCATGGGCAAGGGGAAACTGAGGCTTCCTCCTTCACTACCAAAGAGGATTCCACCAGAGAGAGTCCCACCAAAAAGGAGCTCACAGGAGAGGAGTCCCACCCAAGAGAGAGCATGTACCTCAAATTTGTCCTTTATATAAACCAAAGTAGTCCTAACTGTTGACAGGGGAGGGCCCTGTCAACAAAGATCAACTCAACAGAATCTAGAGTAAAAGAGTATACAAGGGTGGTGCCACACCCTATTACATGTCTAAACAAAGGATTAAGCCGAGGACTAATCCCTTCTTATCTCTTATGTAAAACACAGGAAAGACAGAGGGGGCTGATATAAAGTAATGCAACTTAAATTCATGAGTTTCATGTAATCTAGATTGTACCCACAAGGTCCTTCTTATTTATTATCTGCACTAGGGTGATTTGTAGTATCTTATTCTCTGCATACTGAAATGGCCACACTCACCTGCTTGATGGAAAACTAGTATGATCCTTCCTATAATCTGAAATGATAGTCTCAACATGCTAGAGTGGTAGTCTCTTGGTAAATTCTAACTGTCCCACGCTGGGTCCAGCAGGTATAAAGAGGAGCTGTACCCAATCTAAATAACATAGAAGTCTTAGTAGATGTATAACAATAAGTCAGAAGTTACTTATTCAGAGTTAAGGTGACTTCTATAACTGCCACATCATCCATCAGTGTTTACATGGAAGAGAAATCTTATTAGTATGAACCCTGGCTTAAGAACATGTAAATAGAGGGGTCCAGAGCATGCAGCCGGCCCATGCCGGCCTGGGTTCAATCCCCAGCAACCCATATGGTCCCCGGAACACTGCCAGGAGTAATTTCTGAGTGCAGAGCCAGGAGTAACCCCTGAGTATTGCCGGGTGTGACCCAAAAAAAGGCAAAAAAAAAAATTAGAAAAAAAAAAGAACATGTAAATAGATTAAGTTGTGAGTGGATAAAACAGTAAAGCTCCCAAGCTAGCTTGACCTGTCATCCAACATAGAAGACTAAAGTATCACTGTGTCACTCTATCACTGTATCACTGTCTTCCCATTTATCATCGATTTGCTCCAGTGGGCACCAGTAACATCTCCATATGTCCTGTCTCATGCAAATAGAGCCCAACGGCACCTGCTTGCTCCAGGAACATAAAGAGCCTCAAACCATTCCATCAGGTCATGGGAATGAGGTCTATAATTGTTACTGGTATCTGACATATCAAATACGACATGGGTAGCTTGCCAGGCTCTGCTGTGTGGGTAGCATACTCTTGTAGTCATCTCAAAATCCAGTATTTATTGATGAACCGAAGCAGCGGCAAGCGGCCGCGCAAGCCGGGCTGTTATAGGCTGGTCTGCGGGGTGGAGTTCTGACGAGGGGGAAGTCCAGATGTGGAAAATCGAGGTCCTCATGGAGTGGGGGGTATTCTGACTTGTTGTGAGGCTCTGCTGGGGTGGCGGGCCAGGGCTAGAACCTGCCATCCCTCCCGGGCACCTCATGAATGGCTGGGCACAGTGAGAGCCAGTAGCAGCTCTGCCCCATGTCTGTCTAAAGTATATTTTGATAAATTCACCTCTATTTCAATTTTTTTTTAAAAAAATTTGTTTTACTTTTTAAATTAAATTTAACAGGTCTTGTGGTGCTACAGGGATTAAATGCTACATCTACATTAAGTCAAAATGCAGCCAACCCCATATCTATACCCAATAGCATAAATGGTCATCCACGTACTGCCAGGGTAATTCATGAGCATAGAACCAGAAGCAAGTTCTAAGCACCACTTAATAGTATCCAAAAACAAGCAAAACAAAACACACAGAGAAAATAAAACACATGTTGAAGTAAAAATGAAAAAATTAGTTTGCACATTTAAAAAATTTTTGCTTTCACAAAAAAATATTCAGAAATAATGAAATTTACATTACTGATTAATAATGCTAAACTAAATATAGAGTTAATACAAATATCTATTTGTTCTTTAAATTCATTCTTTAGTCACACAATTCAATGCCAGTTTTGTATTCATTTAACAATCTTGGTGTTAAGAAACTTAAGTCTGAAAATAATCCATTACAATTTTAAGAGGTTCTGAGTTTTGTAGAAGCTTTTTAAAATGATGTGAAATGTGTTTTATTGTTCTCTCTTTTCAATTACCTCTACTCTGGTCTTTAACAATCCTAATTGACCTTTAGTATAATATCCATTGAAATATTTGAAGACCATCCTACTGTATGCTGAAATACAGCAGTTGAACTCCTGGCCTCATAGACAATATTTTGAAAAATGAGGGCACTGACTAATGTAAAATAGGATATGGGGAAGATAGAGAAATAGTAGGTAAGGCTTTGCTTTGCAAACACAGCCAATCTGAATTCAAACCCAGACAACATAAACTCTGTTTCCAGGAGCACTGTTGGGAGTGATCCTTAAGTACAAAACTAGGATTAACCTTGTGCACCATTGGGTGTGGCCACCAATCTAAACAAATAACCCAAATACTAACAAAAAATAGACTACTATAAATTGGAATAAGGACACCAATCCTTTATATTTTTTAATCTTCTTTAATAGCTGTTTCCTGGGGCAGGAGCAATAGTTCAGCAGGTAGGGCATTTGCCTTGCACGTGGCCAGCTCATGGCAGCCCAGGTTCAATCCCTGACATCCCATATGGTCCCCCGAGCACCGCCAGGAGTAATTCCTGAGTGCAGAGCCAAGAGAAACCCCTGAGCATTGCTGGGTGTGACCCCTCCCCTCAAATAAAAGCAAAAAAAAAAATAAATAAAGCTGTTTCCTAATTCCATAGTAGATGCAATTTTCCTATCTAAGAAAGTAAGTTCTCCCACCACAAATTGTATTACACCCTCTTGCCAACTGAGCATTTTAGCTCTGTAATGACATCTCCTGAGGCAATTATTCATGCAGACAATACTCATGTTCCTTGGGACCAATTCCTAATAGTCTTGTTTTGTTTCTAATATGATTACTAGGCTCAAGTTCCAATTAATGCCAGCTAAGGTGATATTCAATAAGTGACCCATAAAAATGTCCAAAAGATATATTCACGTATTCTAATGCAGACAGAAATTCAGAGAACTTACATGGAGATAGATAGACAATAATGGTATGGGTTAAAGTTTAAAGAAGCACTAAGTTGTAGAATACTGAACTTATTACTATGGCTTACTAAATATAGATTCTGCATTTAATGTCTCAGCTAGGGAAATATAAAGAGCTGTAATATTTCCTTTGGTTGAATGCTTCAAGTAAAGAACAAAAGGTGACACACACAAATTAGCTGGAAATGTGAAACTTGCTTTTGGGTTAATGTAGTGGAAGGGATTCAAAGACTGCAGTAATTTGGGGCTCAAAGACAGTGGTGATTTGGAATGTTAAAGTTAAATTCTCATTTATGATGTACTCATTCACAGTGGAATGTCCAGAATATATGACTTTCACCAATACTTTAAAAAGTAAATTTATAAGTAGAGCTCCTTAAAGAGACTTGCCATCAGCAACCACTTAATTGAGAAATCTGAATACAATGGGAATAACTGCACTTCAGGTGACAGGAAACATGACTAGGTGAGTGTGATTATTAAAAAGGAAGAACACAGGTCAAGTTTCAATGATGTAACTTCAGCAGATCTCTGGTGTTGACTAGTCTATTATGGTTTTCCCAGGAATAAGTAGAAAGTTTTCATTAATAAAGTACATAGGAAGAGAAGTATTAGGGAAAATAAATAAAGGCAAATCTAAATTGTAATAACATTGATAGACTCTCAATCAATTCTCATTTTTTTTCAAATCTAACGCTACGTAAGTAAGAAAGGCTGTGTTCACATGAATAAGACCATTGGTACAAAAAGTTGCACTATTAATCTGCCTTCCAGATTTCCCCAAACAATTTTTTTTTTATCAGGGCAGCTACATTTTAATTGATAAATTCACCATAATTTGGGAAGCTACTGAACACTATCTCAGAACCAATACCTTCCAAAACATAGAAACTGTAACTTTGGACTATAAGTCAGAGAAATTGTTAGTTTTAGTTTTAGAAGAATGAAGACATCAACATAGTCAAGGTACTTGGTGTACCACTTACTGCTGGTTTGCGAATTCTTTTTCCATATCTCTGTCAAAAAGACCATTGCAAAAAATCTGTTGATAGCTGGCAATGTTAGAAACATTTCTTACTGCATTGCTTCAATGGCATATAAATTCTATATTCCTATCCATAATCAAGTAAGTTTTTAGAAATCTTGTTACATTTTCTTTTCAGGGTGTTTCAGAATGACCCATTACATTAATTTTTAAAAGTTAATTGGGACTAGTGAGCAAAAAATTACTCTAGATTTATTGGTAATATGTCTATCAGAGTGAATAAAATACATGTTAGGGAACAATATACATTAATACAGTTTATAAGGTTATTATTTTCATTTTTAGTGAAAAGTGCTGGGCCGGAGCGATAGCCCAGCAGGTAGGGCATTTGCCTTGCACCAGGTCAGCCCATGCCAGCCCGGGTTCGATCCGCGGCATCCTATATGGTCCCCGAGCACCATCAGGAGTGATTCCTGAATACAGAGCCAGGAGAAACCCCTGAGCATTGCCAGGTGTGACCCAAAGGGCAAAAAAAAAAAACAAGTGAAAAGTGAAAAGTGTTGTTGGATCTTTACCCCACCTCAAGTGAAAAAAATTATAATAATACATAATTGACCTATTTGTAATTTGAAAGCAACTGGTTGCCTACTGTAGAAATGTGGCACATTTATTAAGTAATTCCAAGGAAGGTTATTTTAAAGGAATGCATACCAAACTGTGACTGTGACCATTGTGTCCGGAAGCTGTACAAACTGTTCCACATCATAGAATCCGGTAGACACAAAGGGGTTTACAGTGTTAGTGGATACCTGAGATGATCCTACGTGCTGTTGCTGGGTTATCATACACATAGCATGGTAATATCTTGAGATTTTTGAAAAAAATATAGCACCATTTGTGAACAGCTATTTTTGATTAAAAATAGCAATATTAGCTACAACAACTTCTTAGTCAAGGAATTAGCAAATACTTAAAACTATATGCTGCTCATTTACCATGTAACTTGGACTGACCATCATTACTGGGAATTAACTTGACCCACAAACTCATAAAATTGGTGTACAACACTCATAGCAATGTTATAATAGTGATCAGTCTAAGGGAAGACCTAACACCTTACACAAACGACATGAAATAGTCAAAATAGACATAGCCCCCTTTCCTACCACGCCTTCTTCTCTCTCCCTATTTTCACTTATGAAAAATTATCTAATATAATTTGACAAAGAGAAAACTTTGACTTGTATATAAGATAAAATATAACAAGCGTGCTCCATTCTAAAGTGTATTGAGGCCAGAGTGATAGCACAGAAGGTAGGGCGTTTGCCTTGCATGCTGCCAACCTGGGTCCAATCTCTGGCATCCCATGTGATACACTGAGCAGTGCCAGAAGTAATTCCTGAGTGCAGAGCCAGGAGCAACCACTGAGCATCACCAGGTTGACCCAAAAAAAAAAAAAAAAAAAGTGGACAACCGCAGCTGTATAACCTCTTTCTCAGATACCCCAGTGGACAGTAGAGAAAGAAAATTGTCCTAGTCAGAGGAACCTTTAACAACTGACTTCTCACTTCATCTAGAAAGTCATGTACATTGTTATATACAGACCAATGATTAGGCTGGGTGATTAAGGTTCTGAAGGAAAGTAATAAGATGTGCTATGCTAAGGAAATTTGGAAAAGTGTGTTTTTGTCCTGCATGAATAATCACCAAACAGTGTCATAAGAATAAGTTAAATTAATAGTATGATCTGTATGAACTCCTACCTGCCTTTTTCATAACAAGTCCAGAGATCATCCAGTGGACTCCAAAGCAAAGTGATTGCAGTAGCAAACTTAGATTAAGAACTGTCAATCAGACTTTCCACCTAGAAAAAATAGAAGACTATATTATTTTCACAAGGCAAAAATTCCACTAAATTCAATCATGTTTCATTTCCTCTTTCTTCTTCCCCATTCACAGCAGAATTCTATCTAAAATTTTAATTAAGAAAAGTTCAGACTTGAGGCTAAAGGGACAATACTGTGGGTCAGGCATTTTCTTTGCATGTGGCTAATCTGGGTTCAATTTTTGATCTCTCTATGGTCCTTTGAGCAGCACTAGGAGTAATGGAGATCTAGGAGAAAGTCCTGAGGACAATTGAGTGTAGATACCAAACCAAAATCATAAAGAGACAAAATTTAAGTCAGTAGTTTGTTAACCACGTAAGAGATTGTCTGAAAACTATTGATTTTCTTGATATGCTTTTTTTCACTGTGAATATGCATATTGAGAAAAGACATGAATATTAATTGACACATTGGGTGTCCTTCACAATACTTAACAAATGATGACATGAAAATGAAATAATTACAATATAAAATCTGACAGTTAAACCTCATAAAAGCATAATCATAAATTTATAACAAATATAATTCTATATACATGGAGGATACAGTTTCTTCCAATAAATCCTTCACCCAGAAGAAATATGAAAAACTTTGACTTTTCCTGTCCTCTAGTATTTTCAGTTTTCAAAAAGCTCTCCTCTTTACTGTTGCTAAGATGGAAAAGAAACTGTTGCCAAGTAACAAGAAAATACAGGGTCCAGCATATATCTCTGTCTCCTTATTTGCATGTCAAATGTAAAACTCTCAACTGTTGTCAAGGATATAGTGTGAGTGTAATGTCATTCAGAACACTACTGTACAGGATTTTTAGGCTTATGTGAACTTATGAAGTTCAGAGTTTATGTATATATGTATATATATAAATTTTATCTTTCACCTTGGGAAACAAGTATATTACTAATGCAATTGCACTTTTCATTTACCTGAAGCTCTTTGCTTAATCATGAGCAAGTAATTTGAAGAAAGATTATTTGCTTGTTTCATTTCTTCTTCCTGACCAAGAAGAGATGTCATATTTGATTCATTTGACAAAACGCCTTTGTTGACAAGCAGAAGGTAGTCAAATAACTCTATTATATTCACCTTGATGCAATATCAGAGTCACTTTATGATTTGAAAGTTGCACTATATTTGAGAAGTTGATTCACACAAAAGGAACTACACAAAATATTAGATGAATATTTTGAGTAACTCCTAATGACTACCTTGCTCCCTTGCCTTGTTTCCTTCTAATAAAAAATATAACAACTTTAATTTTTGCTTCCATTTGCACCATATCACAAGGTCAAAGACAGTAATAATGATGAAGCACCAAAGGAAAATCAATTTGTGGAATAAACTAAGCAACTTAATGCTTATCTTATTGTGCACTAGAATGAAGAGTGATGTGACAAAAAAGATCATAGGGAGTTAGGGGCTTGATAAGTTATTTTGAGAAGTAAAAATATATATATATATAGAGAGAGAGAAAATAAAGGAAAAGAAAATAAGATAATAAGACACTATAGACACTATAACTACCATATAAAAATACAAAAATAGCATGAGAAAAGTAACCATTGATCTTAAAATTTGACTTTATTAATGTAAGTTGATATCTAATTCTTTTTCTTCTTTTTTATTTTGGGTAATTATCCGGGGTAACTCCTGATTCTCTGTTTAGGAATCATATGGGAAGCCAGGGATTGAACCTGTATTAGCTGTGTTAACGGCAAGCACTCTGAAGGCTGTACTATCTATCCAGACCCCCTAATTATTCCTTTTGTAATGTCACATATCAAACTTCTTCATTTGCCTTAAAAAGTTTCTAAAAATAGACATTTCAGTAATTATAATTTTATTCATCTGAATTTAATGCCCCAATCTCACATCCCAATAAACCCATAAACAGGAATTTGTGCCATCTCTGATCCTACTTCTAGTACAGTTTCTGATCTCTTTCCAGATAATCTCACTAATGCAAATTTCCTCTACTTCCAAGAAGTGTATCCCCAAACTGATCCTTAACAAACTAAATTATGTATACTGTAAAATAAGAAATACTCAAGACTCAGAGTACACAAATAATTGCTACCCCAATTTTCTCATTGTTTTCTGCTTACATGATCATAGGGTAATGGAACTTATAGTCTGGCAGTTTGTGGGTATTCACCCAGGAAATCGGATGTCCAAATCCAAACAGTAAAGAAACCCCCAATCCGTTTAAATATTCTCTTTGGTCACCTCAACTTGATTTTTGTAATAATAAATAGTTCATATTTTTCTCAGGGTTGAAAAACAGGAAGCTGTGTGTGTATGTGTGTGCGTGTGTGTGTGTGTGTGTGTGTGTGTGTGTGTGTGTGTACACTGAAAAGGCAGTCTGATTGGGGAGGGTTGCTTGGCCATACTCAATGGTAGTCAGGGTTTATTACTGGATCTGTGCACTGAGATCACACTTGGTGGTATGTGGGGGAAACACATATGGCTAATGATTCCAACTAACGTCAGCCACATGCAAGCAAGTACTTTATTATATCTATAGCTCCTCAATCATGTCTACTTTAAGGGACTTATGAGAACATGTGATCATGTTCTGGGGCCACTTCAGTCTTTATGCTCAGAGACCCTTCATTGATTATGTTCACAAAACCATATATAATTCTGGGATCCAAACCATCATCACAGCAGCAGCCACATGTAATACCCTAAAATCTGCACAAATTTCCTGGATCCAAGACTCTTTTGATGAGTGGGTAGTGAGTAGTGGAATAATCACTGGTAATTTGTAGGTAGAAATCCAGCCACCAATGTAGTATACTCATTAGAATTATTTTTAGAATAAAAAGCAAAAGAACTTTTTATGTGCTTATTTAAAATTAGCCTTAATAGTGATTATAGTATCAGAAATCTCATTCAACATTATTAATTCTGAATAAACAACTAGAGCCTTTATTCCTATAACTTACTTGTATTTTCCTTACTTTATTTATTTGAAAATATTGGAATAAAATGAGCCAAGAATTTGCCAGTTTCTATGTGTTTCTGTTGATACACTTAAATACTGCTCAGCATGAACAATGTTGCCATTGAACTATTTGGGGAGAAATGAGAAATATTGTATATTGAGAAAATTAAAATGTTTGAATGACAAGAGTTATATACAAATATACAACAATATGCCATATTATTTCCATCAGTACCATATAATTCTAAAAGAAAATTACCAGCCAAAAACTATTGGATTATATTTTCCAATCTTTTAGAATGAGTAACTGGAAATAAAGATAAAAATTTTTATTTTAGAAAGTAGAAGTTAAGCTTTCTTTTTATTTTGAAAGCTTTGAATTTTGAATGCTGTTTTTTAGATGAATAATGTATATAATAAAACATAATTTAAACTTAATATACTTATAGATCATAGTAGTGCCTGGATTAAGAGCATCAAATGAAGAATATAAATTTAGAACATTTTCATATATGCCTGTGTGATTATGCATGCCATTATGCAAATTTAAAATTATTATAGATATAGTAATAAATTAATAATTATTCATAAACTAATGGAATCGTTATATATTAAACTCAACCTTTATGAATCAATTTAAGATACACTGTTACAAAGTTGTTCATAATTAGGTTTCAGTGAATTTTCCAATACCTTTCCTTCACAACTAAACACATAAATTTAAATAAAATATAAAAACATATAAAATATGGTGACTAGTATTGCAGAAATGAAAAATCAGCAACAGTTGCTGATTGAAATTAGTAAGTGCAATATAGTTATTATCTCAATAACAAGATAATGGCAATGGAAATTGTTAAGGAAGAAGGTATCCTACCACCAAAGTACATTTTCTAACATTTTCTAACACCATTGTGGCCCTGTTTTACCCTTCTCAGCACACAACCTGTCTCAATGTCAGTTTCTCTCTCTTTCCTCTCTCTCTCTTACACACACACTCTTTCTCTCTTTCTCTCTCTCTCTCTCTCTCCACCCCTCTTTCTCTCTCTCTCCTTTTGTGTATTCTGGTTTGCGATACAGACACTGAAAGGTCATCATGTATATTCCTTCATCTACTTTCAATACTCAATTTCCAATTATTATTGGCAAACTGGCTCCTTCTTTATCCTACCTAACCTCTGACCCCCACTTCTCATGGTAGATTTCAACAATTGAAAAGTCCTTCTATCTCCTGTTTTGCCTGGCCTTGGATATTTAGTTTAATACCTTTTCTTTCAAACTTGCCAATGAAGGTAATTATTCTATATCTGTTTTTCTTCTTACTCATATCACTCAGCATGATACTCCCCATGTCCATCCATTTATAGACAAATTTCATAACTTTGCCCAAAAATGAAAAAAAAATCCTGACAGCTGCATAGTATTCCATTGTGTAGATGTACTGGTAGAACTATACAAGAAAAAAATCTAACCAAAAAATTGAGAGCCAAAATGAACAGCAACTTCCTCAAAGAAGAAATTCAAATGGCTAAAAGGCATATGAAAAAATGGTCTTCATCACTAATCATCAGGGAGATGCAAATGAAAACAAAAATGAGATCATCCACCACAGAAAATGGCACATATCCAAAAGAACAATCAGTGCTGGAGCAGATGCATGGAGAAAGAGACCCTCATTCACTGCTGTTGGGAATGCCGACTGGTCCTGCCTTTTTGTAAAACAATAAGGATATTCCTTCAAATGCCAGAAATTGAGCTCCCATTTGACCCAGACCCAGTAATATCACTTATGGGAGTATACTCTGTGGGCCCCAAAACACAGCAGAAACACCATTTGCAATTCTATGTTCATTACAGTACTAGTCACAATAGCCAGAATGTGGAAACCACATGAGTGCCTGAAAACAAACTACTGGAAGAAGTAACTTAATGATGTAGATTAGAGACCAGACACACAAATTAATTCCTCTCAGCACCACAGCAATCATAACCAAAGCAAGAAAACACTTTATGATGCTGAAAGAAGAAGGTACAGCTGCTATGATATGTGATTTACTTACAAAATAAATGGTAACTGTAGGGGGTAAAAAAGAAAGATCCATAATGAAAATTCACTGCTAATGGTTTACAAAAGTTTTTTCAGACCTCAATAAGCTGCATAACATGTCTGGAAATATGAAGCACAATTTGGAAAGTTTTTCCTTAAAAGAGAAAAATGTGGTAAAGTAGTACACTATATGATTACATGTAATCGCTGGCATTGTGCACGTGTGTGCTTGTGTGTGTATGTCTGGAGAGAGAGAGAGAGAGAGAGAGAGAGACAATACCATAACCACCAAAGGAAATATTTCTGAAAAAAGAGCAAACCGTAAGAAAAACATTCCTTCAGGTAATCTAACCCTAATGGCCAGCACTTTGCAGTTATCTGGTATTATGGGAACTCAGGGTTATGGAGGACACTTCCTTCAGTCAGAGACAACTGGTGCTCATGACTTGCGCGCGCTTCATGGCCAATACTTAGCCACTCACATAGACCATAGAATCATGGACCTATTACAAAGCTTATTAAGAAAGGCAATGGTTAAATAGAGGCTGCAGTAGAATGGCTACATGACTAAGGATCATGTGATGCAGGAAGGCAGGGTATTGTTATGATTAAGAAGCTACTGGAGCACTGTCCCTGATGCTCTAAGACAAGGCGAGATTGATGCACTGCTTACACCCTTAGTTGTCTATTTCTCATGACTCAAGCTGGTGGTTATTGGTAAATCAAGGCCAATTAATTTGTTCACTTGATCACTTGATCACCTAATCACTTGATCCCTTGATACCCAGTTATTCGTCGATTTGTTTGAGTGGGCACCAATAATGTTCCCATTTGTCCCTGCCATGTGCCAGTGTAGCCCAATGGCATCTGATTGCTCCAGGAATACGAAGAGCCTCAAACTGTTCATTCAGGGTCTTAATGAAGAAGTCAGCCATCTTGTAAGTGGGTGACCATGTGATCTTTTGATGTCCTGTGGGATCCAGTCAGTAATACCTCTAGTCCAGCGGTCATGTCTAAGTCACATTACATGTCCAACCCATCTGATTTTCGATGCCTTGGCAAATGAGATGGCATCCCTGATTCTTGATCATCAGGGAAGGTTAGAGCCCTGGATTCCTTCTCTCACTTGAGTTAGGCGTGATATTCCAAGCATAGCTCTTTCAATTCCTCTTTGGGAGACCAAGATAGTATTCTCATCTTGATTTCATAGGGCCCAGGTCTCTGAGGTGTATGTTAATGCAGGGAGAGTGGTGGAGTTGAAGAGATGTGCCCAGAGCCAGAGGTTCTTTGTCCTTTTAGCTATTTCTTTGATGCCCTTGAAGACATTGTACACTGCTCTCTTCCTCCTGTGCAGCTAGGTCATTCGTCATGGTGAGTTCTCGACCTAGGTACACATAACTGTTGCACTCAGCGATGTTTGTTCCATTGAGAGTGAATGGAGCATCTACAACTAGTTAATTTTTCATGAACATTGTTTTGTTGAGATCAGACTTTCCACATTCACAGTTGAAGTCAGTAAGCAAGTGTGCTGAATGGCTAATGTTTGGTGTTATTAGAACAATGTCATCAGCGAAGTGGAGGTGGTGTAGTTGCCAACTGTCTATCTTCACTCCCATTCCTTCCCAATCTAATTGTCACATTAGACAGAGTGGCATCTTGAGCTCCTTACAAACCTCAGTGAGCTTGGTTACCATGTGGATATGGTTGATTGTGCTTAATCCTTTCGGAAGCCAGCTTGATCTCATTGTTCTCCTTCATCTAATGTTTTGCCAATCCTGTTCAGGATGACTCGAATGAACAGCTTGTAGATGATGGACAGCAGGCAGATGGGGCGATAGTTGCCAATGTCATGAATGTCTCCCTTCTTGAACAGTTGTTCTGCTGGTTTTCCATTTGGAGGGATCCTTTTTCTTAGAAATGTCTGGTTCCCCTGTCAACAGCCTGGTACCAAGAGAGGGAACTCTAAGACATATGTATTCCAAAGTACCAGCCCTTGGTTTTATCATCCTTTTGGATATATTTGGGGGACTCCAGCTCATTGATTTCTGCTCTATATTTGATTACTCCCTTTTTCCTATTTGGGTTAGACTCTTTTTGTTGCCCATTTCCCAATACCTTAAGCTCTGAAGTCAAAGTATTTATGGGGACACCTCTTTCCTGTTGAACACTTGCAGAGTTGTAAACTTTCCTCTTCAATACAGCTTTTGTTGTGTCCTACACATTTTGGAGCACTAACCTTATTTAAATTTGTTTCCAAGAATCTTTTCATTTCTTCTTTGATTTCCTCTATGACCCACTGGTTGTTCAAAGGTGAGCTGTTTAGCTTATAGGTGTTTGATTTGATTCTCCATTTCTGTGTGAAATTAACTTCTATTTTCAGTGCATCATGGTCTGAAAATTTAGTTGATAAAGTTTCTTTTTCCTTTATTTTGTTGAGATATGTTTTTGTCCCAAATGTGGTCTTGGTCTGTCTTGGAGAATGGTCCATATGCACTGAAGAAAAAGAAGAAAAAAGTGTATTTTAATGATGAAAGCCTTACATATATCTAGTAGTCCTCTGTCTTCCATTTCTTCCTTTAGAGCCAGTATTTCCTTGCCGAGTTTCAGTCTTCTTCATCTATCAAGAGGTGACAAAGCAGTGTTGAAGTCTCCAACTACAATTGTGTTGCCTTCAATGTCTTCCTTTATGTCCATTAGCAGTTGTTTTAAGTATTTTGCCTATTCATCTTTGAGTGCATATAAGTCTGAGTGTAATTTATTTCTAATATACATATACTTAATTACTAATATTACTAATAAATGGCCTTCTCTGTTCTATCTAACTTTTTTTCAGGTTAAAATCTACATTGTTGGATGCTAGTATGGCCACTCTAGTCTTTATTGGAGGAGTTGTTCCTGTGAAGAATTGTTTTCCAGAGCAGCAGATTATTCATTGTATTCATTTTTAATCTATTTTGTTGTACTGGTGCTTTGGGCCATTGATATTGAGAGAGATTATAGCCAAAGGATTTTAGTACATATATATAAGCTTGTTGAACTTTGGGGGTTTGTCTTATCTTATAGTATCTCCTTTGATCCTTCTTTTAAACTTGGTTTTGAGTCTGTGAACTTACTGAGCTATTCTTCATCCGTGAAGTTGTGTATCGTCCCTCAAATCTGAACAAGAGCTAGCTGGGTGAAGTATTCTTGGTGAGCCTCCATTTCATTGATTTTTTTTCACCATATCCCACCACTGCCTTCAGTCCAGATGGCTTCTTATGATAAGCCTTCTATAAATAAAGGATGCTCCTTTGTGTGAAATTTCTTTCCTTGTTGCTGCTTGCAGTATTGCATCTCTATCTATGGTATTCATCATTCTGATTAGGATATGTCTTGACGTCATTTTTTCAGGTGTCTTTTAGCTGGTATCCTTTGGAATTATTGCATGTCTATACCTGCATCCGTCAGCTATGAGGACTTCTCAGCAATGATGCCTCTGTTTCTTTGTGTTTTGGTTGCTTCCCTGTCCCTCTGGGACTCTGATGATTCTTATGCTGTTCCTCTTGAATCCCAATGCTCTTGTACCCACTGAAGCTATAGCTATTTTGAGTTTGTCTCCATCTTTTGTTTTTGCTTGATTGCTTTCTGCAGCTCATCTTCAAGCTCACTGATTCTATCTTTGGCTGTTTTCAATCTACTGTTGAGGGAACACATTGATTTTTTCATTTTAGCTACAATTTTTTTATTAACGACACTTTTGTTTGCAGTATTTTTTATTTATGATCTCATTTTCTTCTACATTTTATTTGCTGTCAGTTACACTACTTTCATACTTGCATTTTATTGAAACTGTGTATTATTTTTTGAGGTTGTTAAATATTCTCAACATTAAGATTTACATTAAGATGTACATTTCATATTTTATTGGAACTGTGTACTGTTTTTTTGAGGTCGTTAAATATCCTCAACATTTCCTCTCTGAATTCACTGTCAGAGAGATTATGTATGATGGGTATTTCTTGCTGAGGCTTCAGGGCTCCTTTCTTCATCCTCTCCTCATGGTGGGGATCTCCATTGTATCCCCATGATGGAATGGATTCTTCTAGAGCACTATCAGTGGCCCCCCATCACTGCCAGGTAGGACTCTGAGGTGGCTCCATAGATAGTGGTCTCCTCTTTCCTCTTCAATGTTGCATTTCCTCTTTTGTGTTCCCGTTTCACTTTGTGAATTCTTTATCACTGATTCAATTGTCTGGCTGACTGACAGAATTAGGTACAGAACCAGTCCAAAAGCTCTGAACTCCTTTAAGACTTTCTTCAAATTATTTCTTTGCTCTGCCCTTAAGTAAACTCAGTCAACCCTTCTCTCTGCTCCTCTAGCTCTCTATCCTGTCAGGCTCTCTTCTCCTCCAACTCATTCCTGCCAGGAAGGCTGAGAACCCAGTCTCAACTGACTCCATAACTGTTTTCCAACTCATATATCCCCATAATTTGTATATTGGCCATCCCTATAAGAAGGAAAATCCATCCCTTTAAGGGATCTCTTAAATCTCCTAAACAGACCCAACAGACACTAAATTAAAAAATGGAGCAGTTTATATACTCTCCTTCTTGATAAGAACCCTAGTAATGAAGAAATCATAAAATACCATTAATCGGAAGAACACATGTATTTATTTGATCAAAATAATAAGTTCAACTAACCAGAGGGATGAAGTTATCTTTAGATGAGGAGATAAAGACACTTTCTATTCAAATATCAAAAGTAAGCAACCGATTTAAAAATCATGCAAAAGTAACATTTTCTTGGGCATTGGAACACTATATGATTGAACCTCAATCATGGACAAATTTATAACTGTGTATCTCACAGTGATTCAATAAAAAATCAGACAAAAGGGTAATAAGAGTCAAGGAACAGTTTTTATGGCTCATATCTGCTGTATCCTGAACAATTTGGAGAAAAAATATTCCTTTATGTTAGGAAAACAACAAATTTCACAAAGTACCAACTCTTCCTTCATTACCAGAAATTTACCTTTTGACTCCAGTGGAGTGTAGTAGATATAGGGAATCACTTGTGATGCTGACAATCCCCATGAAGGTTAGATTGAGGCTCTATAAGGTTTTCAGGGAACCAGGAATAAACATAAGTAAAATCTTAAATATTCAAGCTGATTTCTTCAGATTTCTGTGAAGACATTTATAATTACTTTTGATGTTTTAATGTTATAATAGCTCTTATGTTATGGAATTTTGTAAAATGCATAATTTTGGGAGTCAGGGTGGTAGTACATGGATAAGGCAGCTGTGTTGCCTGTGGTTGAGTTAGGTTTGAGCCATACAACACCAAGTGGTTCACTGAACTTCATCGGTAGTAATCCCTCAGCTCTTAAGGCCCCAAAATCAAAGAGATAAAATGCATACACATATTAAATTCCTTATTAAGATGATGCTTTTAATAATACTTTATAATCACAGAAAACCCCCAGTAGTAGCATACATACATGTACCTTGCTGGAGATAAATTTTACATCTAAAACTAAGACATACACAATGTTTATATTTCGCAAGACACAGCTGCTGAAGACATATGTTTGTCCCACTACACTCAAGAATAATGGCAGCAATTAGGGCCCATAGATAACCTAGTAGATATATTAAAAAGTCTTCAATGTCACATTCTGTGAAGAAAACTAAGATACAAAAAATCTCACACCAATGAGAATAGTATTTTACCTGAAACAAGTACCGTCTGTGGGCATGTAGTACAAAAGAAATTCAGATTCACTGTTGAGGGGAATGTCATTTCATCCATCCACTATATAAAATGGTGTAGAGATTTGTAAAATTAATGAATGTAATCCATATACAATTTATTAAAAGACTAGATGTGTTCAACACAACATTCAATAAAGTTCTGTATAATTAATATATAATATTATATATTATAACAGAACAAGTGTTACTAAAATTTGTATAAATCATGACATTCCATTAATAGTCAAAGCAATTCTGATAGAATAAAATATAGAATATATCGCATCCCCAAAGATTAAATTATACTGTAAAACTACAATAATCAAAACTCTGGAAGAAATGTGAACTTTCAGTTCAATGGAAAATAATTGAATTCAAGGTAAACCCTCATATAGATGGACAAAAAATACAAAATGGTATTTTAGACCAAGCACAATCGTTAATTCAAAATTTATTAAAGACCTTGCAATTAGATAAGAAACTAAAATACGCTGAAGGAAATATGAGCAGAATCTCCAGAATATGATATTCAGTGATATCTGCAATGATTTCACTTCAATAAGTGAAAAAACAGTACACTAATTAATTAATGGTACCACATAAATCTAAAATGTTTTTGCATGCCATAAGAAATTAGAACTAAAATAAAATGGCTCCTAAATAAATGGGAGAAATATTTTCACATCATACACAAGATAAATAGCTAATAATCAATATGTATAAGGTACTCATAAATCTCAACACAAAAAATAGTAATAACTTCATAACAAAATGTGGAGAAGATATAAATAGATACTTCCTTGAAGAAAACACATGAGCAGCTAGTAGACATGAAAAATTGCTCATCATTGTTCATTATCAGGAAAATGAGAAAACAATCTGATGTCATCTTATACGGTAAGAATAGCATATATTTCTATAGGTAGAAATAATTGATATTGGTGGGCATGAGGCAAAAAAGGAACATTTATCACTAGTAGTGGAGTACCATCTGGTTCAGTGATTATGAAAAATAGTATGTAGTTTCCTCACAATTGTCAGAATGAAACTTCTATATAACCCAGGATTTTATTTCATATATACCACAAAACACAAAATCATTAACTCACTAATACATATGTGTACTTGACCTGTGGCCACCCTTTAGATTGACCCATATCTCAATCTGAGATGTGTACTCTTGGTTTTTATCACTCTAGGGCCATCCATGTTTTTCTTTGAGCACATATATCCTCCCAAGTAAAATTCTTTAATAAAAATATTTTATGTTGCCCCGGAGCAATAGCCCAGCGGGTAGGGCATTTTCCTTGCATGTGGCCAGCCCATGCCGGCCCGAGTTCGATCCCCCTGGCATCCCATATGGTCCCCCAAGCACCGCCAAGAGTAACTCCTGAGTGCAGAGCCAGGAGTAACCATTGAGGATCGCAGAATGTGACCCAAAAGAAAAAAAAATTATGTCACTAAACAATGCATATACATAAGCAAGTTCATTGCAAACATAAGTAAAATGGACAGAATATTGAGGCAACCCAAATGTCCATATAAATAAGTGATATATACAATATACATTATGCATACACAATAATAATAAATAATGATGTATCTAATAAATATACAGATTTAATTTGATACAGCTATAAGAAAAGATAAATGTTTGTAACTTGCTGAAGTGTAAATGGAACCAGAGTACATAATATTAAATGAGATAATTCAAAGACTTAATTATATAAATCTATCTGTGACATTCAGAGAAACAAAGCCAAGTTATTGAACATGAGAAACCATTATTCTAACAGGAATAGATAATATTATATGAATAAAAATATCATAACCTTTGTTACTGAAATGAGATTGTAAAAAGGTGGAAAAAGTAACAGGACAGTGACAGAGAATCTTGGATACTTTTGTGGTGATGATGTTCACTAAGTTTGTACAGTAAACATTAAATATATTGTGACCATGTTACCTAAATTGATATAAGAACAAATCATATTTATTTATTTATCTATCTATCCATTTATTTATTTATTTATTTTTAGCTTTTTGGGTCACAGTTGGCAATGCTCAGGGGTTACTGCTGGCTCTGCACTCAGGAATTATTCCTGGCAGTGCTCATTGACCATATGGGATGCTGGAGATCAACCCAGGTAGGCTGAGTGCAAGGTAAATGCCCTACACACTGTGCTATCACTACGGCCCCGAACAAATTATATTTGAAAAGGGAAGAACAGTCAGAGAGAACATTTTTAAGTAGACTACAATGTCCCAGAATGCTGAAGAGGAGCTCACAAGTAGGTAGCCATCTGGGACTCAAAGCAATTGATAAGATTCAATACTGTAGATGACAGTAACAAACTTGTGAAATAGAGTTCAATGAATTAGGGAACTTTCCCTTACTCCTATGTGCTTTTGAAAAGCACCAACTGAAGGTCATTAGTAATGGACAATCAGTACAAGATGTTAGAATATTCTACTATAGTGGAGTTTTCTTTATTATACAAATAGACTGTGTATCTCAGTATGTTTGGTGTCTGTTGCAGGAGGAAAAATTGCTATCTACATATGGACTATTTAATCTGTATCTCGCAAATCCCCAGTCAGCTTTCTTGTGTGCAGATTCATAGAAACTTCCTACAAGTACCAGGACTAAGCAACTTGCAGGGAGGCAATGCTTTGAAGCTATTTCCAGTACATGCTATAAAGTAATTAGTTTTACTTAAGGGACCGGAGAGATAGTGCAGCAGTTAAGGCATTTGCCTTGCACACAGTCTACCCGAGTTGGATCACCTGCATCCCTGAGCACTGCCAGGAGTAATTCCTGAATGAAGATCCAGGAGTAACCCCTGAGCATCACTGAGTATGACCCCCCAAAAAAAGCCAATCCATCAATCCATTCATCAATCAATCAATCAATCAATCAATTCTACTTAAGCTTCATTATGTTATTAACTGAGTGCAGACCAAGGAGTAAAAATGTAACATACATAACAGGAACAGTAGGCTAACCATTATTTACTGAGAAATTATAGGCTATGTGTATAGTAGGTTTTGCCAGACTTGTGTAAGTAACCCCCAAAATTCAACACCAACAAAGTCATCAAAGAGAATCACTTGATCACTTGATCACTTGAATCCGTTATTCATCGATTTGCTCGAGCGGGTGCCAGTAACATTTCCATTGGACCCTATCACGTGCCAATGTAACCCAATGGCATCTGGTTGATTCAGGAATCTCATCGAAGAGAATATATCTCAAAATGGTTCTTTGTTTTTAAATGTTTCATCTCTATAATGTGTGGCTTGATTTGAGCTGAATGGTCTATTTTGCATATTATTATAATCCTCCTTATCCAGTCCTCCCATAGTTAGAGGAAATGCTGAAATAATTTATAATTTTAAAATTATAATTAATTTGTAAGATAAAACTCATTGTTTTAAGCCTAGAGGGGTAGTACAGAGGATAAGGTGCTTGCTTTGCACAATGCCTACTAGGATTTAATCTCAGCACTCCAATGGTCCCTTGAGCTCAGCCAGGAGTGATCCCTCTGAACAGATATAGGAGTAAGCTCTAAATACCTCCTGATGTGGTTCAGAAAGCAAAGAACTAAGAAAATAACAAAAAATATAATTGTTCTTATAATTTTACAGGGTCGGGAAGATAAACATTTTTGACTGGTCGAGAAGTCAACATGATGAACAACCTGAAATCTGAGTTGCGCAGGAGGAAAAGAGCTGCATGGATTGCTTTCAAAAACATCAAAACAATAGTCAAAAGAACAAAGAACCTCTGGCTATGGGTACACCTCTTTGACTCCACCGTTCTCCCTGCATTGGCATATGCCTCAGAGATCTGGGCCTTACTAAAGCAGGATGAGAATACCATTTGGGTCTCCCAAAGAGGAATGGAAAGAACCATACTTGGAATATCACGCCTCACGCAAGTGAAACAGAGAATCCGGAGCTCCGACCTCCGTCGCTATTCTAAAATCAAGGACACTGTCTCATCTGCCAGAACATCGAAAATCAGATGGGCTGGTCATATAATGCTATCTGGAGACTACCGTTGGACTAGAGCCGTTACCGATTGGATCCCACGGGACGCCAAAAGGTCGTGTGGCCGCCCACCTGCAAGATGGTCAGACTCTTTATCAGGACCCTAAACAAACAATTTTAAGCTCTCGATACCCGAAACAGACAGATGCCATTGGGCTACACTGGACTTGACAGCGTCAAATGGGAATATAACTGGCGCCCACCTGAGCAAATCGATGAATAACGGGATATCAAGTGATCAAGTGATCAAGTGATAATTTTACAGGATCCTTTGATTTTGTTTATTCTTTTGTCTTTTGTAGAAAACAACGAGAAAAGTAATAAATTGGATGGAAGTTGTTTTCTCTTAATGATAGCTGCCTTGGCAAGAAAGGCATCATTAATATATACCAATCAAAATATTTTCAGAAAAAACTTATAAATGTAGTAATCCTTCTGCATCTTTTTGGAGGTTTGGAAGAGTGTTGAACCTTTTAATTTAAGGTAAATTCAGGTACTAAGCTCCACCCTGCCTATTTTACCATACTTCAAAGGAAAATGTAATTAGCAGTATTGCAAATCATGGTGTCTAAGTAAATAATTGGAAAAGAAAATAACATT
Source organism: Cryptotis parvus (assembly GCA_021461705.1). NCBI lineage: Eukaryota > Metazoa > Chordata > Mammalia > Eulipotyphla > Soricidae > Cryptotis > Cryptotis parvus. Next base: position 29,986 of record JAJIBD010017130.1, read on the forward strand.
TGGTACTTGAGAATATGAAACACAGAAAGCTGAAGCTATTCATCTCCTGAGGAGTCCATCTGGAAGAGTGCAGTGGGGAGGAAATGAACAGAGGGAAGAGAGCTAACAAAGAACATGGGACTAAACAATCCTGTGTCAAATCAGACCTGGGTATTGACCTCTCAGTAACATTTCCCCTAATTTTAATACAAAATCCCTGCCCAAGGGTGAAGATATAATATGCTCATGAAACATGGGTCCAGTGTCAGACATGATTCTATACTGAGCATTTTCCAAAGAAGTGACCAATTCTACATGTCACAACAAACCTGGGGATGAAGATGGGGCAGGGTGCTACTGCCTCTTGTGCTAAAAAGTTGAATTGCTGCAATATGAGGAAAAGCAGCTAATCTCTTGGCTGCACCCTCTGTGTCTGAGTTTAAAGAATCAAGTTAGCTTCTTCCATTTTTTTGCATACCTCTTTCCTCCTAATTTTCTGTTCAAGTAAGGTTACATCCATGCCTACCCATGGGTTTTTTAACACTTAAATGGGAATGTGATATGTAACCCAAAAGAGTTATAACAACATCTGGAAATTAGGTAAATTAGGCATGTGGTTTACGTACAGTATCAAAAAATACAGGGCATAAAATATCAATAATCTCTATTTAATTGGTAATTCTATTAGTTCACTTGCAATTATTCAAGATTAAAGAATTGGAGTAAGAAAATCAGCAACAAATATTAAAATCTATGTGTAATAATTATTAAACATAGATTTTAGTATTTGTTGCTGAAAACTTATAATTTCCCCTTGCTAAATATCTGCCTTGCTACTATTTCTTAAAAATCATTTTTTCTATATCCAACATATTTGAATCCCAGACTTTCTGACTTAGAATGAGTTGCTATTTGTTTCAGGCTTTTACTCAATTTTTACACCACTCGATAAATTAACTTTCAGTACTGATTTTATCAATTGATTTATCCAGAGATGTTTTTACCACTGTAAAAAATGCAAAATAACTACTGTTACTTAGTAACTTTGAATGACTGTTGGGAAGGAAATTCTGATGTTCTCTTATATATTCCATTATACATGTGTACTCTGTTTATTGTGATAACAAGAAAATAGTATGACTGGAGTTAAAACCATATTTGACATAAGCAGCAATTCCTGTAAGGGCTCAAATTCATATGAATTTTCCCACTGGGAAGGAATATTTCCTGATGAGAAATCTGCTTTGCCTGCAGTAGCAAAGGCAGATATTTGTGTCTAATTACTTCCCAAACCAATTTCATGTGGTCTAAGAATCTCATTGATAAATAAGTTCTTCTTATTCAAGTACACCAATATAGATTTTTTTTTTATCCTTAGCTTGGAGCACAGTGCCAGATGTAAACACTCAATATGTTCTTTTACGTTCCAATTGAATTCTTTAGTTATATCCGTGACCTAGACACCATTGAAATATCTTTATTTCTATATATAAAGAAAAGATAATTTATTGGGAATAATAACATTCCAAGATTTGGCAATTTTTAGTGTGTGATTCAAGGCTCTCTGAAACAATAAGGTCATATGTCGTTTTTAATGAAAACATATTGACATACAATATTAAAAACATTGCACAGTGACAAAAAAAAAGATAAAAATGCTACCAAAATCCAGTAAATATCAGAGTGACAGAAAATCAAGAAATCATTCTGAATGCATCTCATGTACATATATTTATGTATCAAGTTAAAAGTCTCATTGCTGATAAATATATACAAATCTATATATTTTATTTATATGTATATACATATATAATATATACATATATCATATATATGTATTATATACACATATATACATATATATTCTATATAATATATAATGCA
>JAJIBD010017131.1:0-34026 GCA_021461705.1 Cryptotis parvus
ATGAACAGCTGACTCAGCTCATCTCTGTCAAGCCAGAGGCATTCAAAGTTTGTGCCAGGGACATGGATGTTTTTTTTCTCATTGAAATACCTGCAACTCTTTTGGGCCTATGAAGTGTTTTATTTTGACTTGCTTTATAGACTCGGGGTTGTGAAGTGGAGAGCTTATTGATCTTACTTTCAACAAAACATCTTTCATTTTCCTTAAACAACATGCCTAAAATCTGTTATGTTGCAAGTAATAAATTTGTACTGTGAGTCTTTACAATATGCTAAACATGCAGTAAAGAATGAGGCCAATTTTGCAACTTCCATTAGAGGCTACATTAATTATTTGAATAAAACTACAAGACAAATCCAAACTTTTTTTAATCCTCAGAAAATCCATGTCTAGGATTTCCTATTCTTAATAAGGCTAAAATTATTTTTCCATATTCTTCCTAATTATAAGAGGATTATATATCATTCTATATTACTTAGACATTTTGAAAGGGATAAAAGAAGATAAAACCCAATTGATCTGTTTACAAAAGCACATAAAAAAGAAAAAATGCTTAGAATAAATTTAAGAAAAAAGTATAATATTTTTAATGAAACTTCAAAACATTGTTGAAATGAAAGGTGGCCTAAGTAAATGAAGATTAAGTAGCACAGTGTTGATGGCACAGAGTTAGTATTATTAAAGTGGTAGTACTTACCCAATTGATCTACATTGCAATTTGTGTGAAAATTCCAGTCATCACTTATTGGGAAGAAACAAATAAACCCTCATTAAAAATGTGTAAGAAAACTCAAGGGACTCAGGATACCCAAAATAATGTTGAGAAAGAAGAACAAAGTTGAAGGACTCATACTTCTCAATTTAAAAATTTGCTACAAAGATAAAATAATGAAAAAGTGTGGTACTTGGGTAAAGCTTATAGTAGAGTGAAACAGGATTGAGGTCACAACATTAAATCCTTATGCTTATGATTCTTTGATTTTCGTCCTTTCAATGAAGAATGAACATTCTTCCAAAAAAGTGATTCTTGGACCTCTTCCCCAAAGATCTAATCATAGGAGTTAAAGTTATAAAACCTCGAAGAAAACTAACATTAACTTTGGAAGTCTAATATTCACTTGCATCACTTGTCTTCCCATTGTTCATCAATTTGTTTGAGCGGGCGCCAGAACGCTTTCCATTCGTTGGGAATGAGATCCATTATTGTTACTGTTTTTGGCATATTGAATACACCACGGGTAGCTTGCCAGGCTCTGCTGTGGCTTTGGGTTCATCCTAGGGGACCCAGTCTTTTTCTATGTCAGACCATCAACCATCCAGGACCCATGGGCAGAGCCCTGGGTGTAGAAAAGTCTGTCTCCCTGTCTGCCACCTGCTGATGCAGCCGGCGTATTATAAAAGTCTAATATTATGTAATGATTTTTACTTTTGATACTTGCACCTCCAACAACAGAAGAAAAAAAAATTGGACTTAGTCAAAATATAAAACTTCTGTGCTTCAAAGAATGCTATGAACAATATAAAACGATGGAAGAAACTCACAGGATGGGAGAAAATACATAAAATTATGAATCAGATAAGGTATTCATATATATCACATACAAAGAACTCCAATACAATATGATAAATAACCCAATTGATAAATAGAAAAATAATCAGAATAGCCATTTATACAAATAGCCTATCCAGTAAATATAAATAAAAACCTTAATAAAATATTATTTCATATCTGCTAGCATGGGAGAAACATTTAACAAAGTGGTGAGGATGTAGAAATAAGAATTATAATATACTATTGATGGAAATTGTAAAATATTGTGGTCACTTTGGGAAAAGAGTTAGTTAAAGTCTGTTAAACTATTAAAGATAGACGTATATAATTCATCATTGCTATTCCTGGGTATAGACCCAAGAATGTTTAAAAAAATACATATATGCATTCACTAAAATCTGTATAGCATATTCATGGAAATTTGTTCATAATAGCTGAAAGTAAAAATATTTAAAAGTATCCATCAGCTAATGAATGAATATATTAAAATGTTTTATATTCATGGGACCAGAACTAGTACAGCAGGTTAGACACTTGTCTTGCACCTGGGTTTTCTCCTCAGCACCACATATGGTCTCCTGAGCACATCAGGAGTGATTTCTGAGAGCAGAGCCAGGAGTAACCCCCTGAGCATGACCAAATGTGACCCCCAAAAAAAACACCCAAAACAAAACTCAAAAATAAAAATTGTTTTTATGAGAAAAGTTGGATTATATTATATAATAAAAATTATTACACAATAATACAACATGCATGAGACTTGGAAACATGCTAAGTGAAAGAAGCCAATTGCACAATGCCATCTATTACATGATTCCATTGCTTGTAATTTCTGGAATAGGGAAATCCATAGATATTAGTGGATTTGTTATGGTCAACATTGTGGGCTTTGTTAGGGGGTGATGAAAATATTTTATTATGAGTTGTTATGGATGGTATATATCATTAGTTGTCATGGATGGTATATATGACACTGTAAATATACTAAAAAACAGATTTGATACTTGAAAAGAAGTCATGTTTCTAGTATGTGAATTAAATGTCAATAAAATTGTTATTAAGTATTCAATGCATTCATCATGCTTGGCCAGTTTCTGTACTGCCTTGCCAGGGATCAGACCTAGGACCTCACACATGTGAATATATCTGGTCTTCCACTGAGGCACTTTTACACCCCAATTTACCATTTGCAAAAAGTTTTCATGGTCATGAGTCCAAATCTCCATTTGTTGCCACATGTGCTGAGTGTTGATTCTGTCTACTCGACTGACTGTGATTCCCAGCACCAAGAGGGATTCGGGGGCTGCATTGTGGCCAATGTGTGTAAGCACCACAAAGGGATAGAATATCTATAACTGCAACTAAAAACATCTATAAGCCCTACAGTTAGCAAATGTGATCCATCTCAAGAACATGTGTAAGCACCACAATGATCTCTGATGAGCAACACAACCGTAATTTGCCTGCCTGGTTTTGAAAGGGTGACCCTCAGCAAGCACCACACCTTTAGGTACAAAGGTCTTGGAGCCGAGGCGATAACACAGCCAGTAGGGCATTTTCCCTGCACATGGCTGACCTGGGTTCGATCCCCAGCATCCTAAATGGTTCCCTAAGCACCACCAGGGAGTAATTCCTGAGTGCAGAGTCAGGAGTAACCCCAAGCATTGCCAGGTGTGCCCACCAAAAGAAAAAAAATGATACAAGGTCTGTGAGCAACATGATCAAGTGTGCAAGCACTGTAATCTGATGTATGGCAGTTGAAAATCTGTGCGAGCCAGGCATGCCTCCAATCCTTCATCTTGTTATAACACCAGCAACAGCAAAGGGTAAGTGAAGGGCCAGGCTAAAAAATATGTCAAAAGGTCTGATACCAACATAGAACTGAGCATTAAATACAGGGAAAAATGTGAATGATGGCTTCTAAGTGTGCGTAGTGCAACCCACAATGTGTAGGAGAAGAGAGAGAGGAGAGAGAGAGAGAGAGAGAGAGAGAAACAAAGAACCTGCCATTTAGGCAGGCCATGGGGGAGGGGGGGGAATTGGGGACATGGGTGGTGGGTGATAGGCACTGGTGGAGGGCGCGGGTGCTGGAACACTGTGTGACCGAAACCTCCAAAGTGAACAACGTTGTAATTGTATATCTCACGGTGGTATAATAAAATGTTTAAAAAAAAATAAATACTATAATCAGAAAAAAATATATTACTCAAACTGAGACCATATTACAAGAACTAAATGCTATTAATTATTGAAACATTCAGTACTGTCTTCACACAACACACACGCACTCACATTATTTCCACAAAAGTGCTCGAGCATTGTATTCTATTTTTTGCTTTTATTCCTATAATAGCATTGCTTTCTTCTCGACTGGCAAATACTCTTCAGAAGCGGGTTTCTCTAAAAGATGAAAAGAAAACCATAAAGGATATTCTGTATGATTCTAGAAGATACTTCTATGCACAACTTTTGATTATATTTTATTTTTTAATTTATTATTAATAAATAACTCAGACTTATACTCAGACCTCTTTTATAGCCACATCCACCTGCCCACATACCAAATTCTGCAGGATGGATATGTCGTTCCCAACATTCTCCCATTTGAAATCCAACATGCCATTTCGTCAGTAAAGAAGGGAACAGCACTAGGCCCAGACAAAGTCAGACCCGAACACCTGAAAAATCTGCCTCGGTACTCATCAATATACTGGTTCCGGCTCTTCACACGCTACCTGTCTGAATGCAAGGTGCCCTCCGAATGGAAAACCAGCAAGACAGTTCTACTGTTCAAGAGGGGAGACATCCACGACACTGGCAACTATTGCCCCATCTGCCTGTTGTTTGGCATCTACAAGCTGTTCACTCGAGTCATTCTGAACAGGATTGGCAGAACATTGGATGAAGGACAACCATGTGAGCAAGCTGGCTCCTGAAAATAATTCAGCATAATTGACCATATACACATTGTAACCAAGCTCATTGAAGTTTGTAGGGATTTTAAGATACCGCTCTGTCTCATGTTCATTGATTTAAAGAAAACCTTTTATTCTGTGGAGACTGAAGCGCTCATGGAGGCCCTAGTCAAACAGGGTGTTCAAACCCAATACATCAAGATCCTTCATGGGCTGTATTCCGGATTCACCACCAGGATCTCACCATTCTACAAAGAAGTGATCATCGATGTCAAAAGAGGGGTTTCGGAGGGTGATACCATTTTGCCAAAACTTTTCAGCACCACCCTCGAGAAATCATGCGACAATTAGAATGGGAAGGAATGGGAGTGAAGATAGATGTTCAGAAACTACACCACCCTCCGCTTCGCTGATGACATTGTTCTAATAACACCAAACATTAGCCAAGCGGCACAAATGCTGGTTGACTTTGACCAAGAATGTGAAAAGATAGATCTACAGCTGAATCTCAGCAAAACTATGTTCATGAAAAATGAACTAGTTCCAGAGGCCCCATTCACTCTTAATGGAACAAACATCTCTGAATGCAGCAGTTATGTGTACCTAGATCGAGAAGTCAACATGATGAAGCGACCTAAAACCTGAGCTGCGGAGAAGGAAGAGAGCAGCATGGAATGCCTTCAAATGCATTCAAGAAATAGCTAAAAAGACAAAGAACCTCCAGCTCCGGGCACATCTCTTCAACTCCACCTTTCTTCCTGCATTAACATACGCCTCAGAGACCTGGGCCCTATGAAAGCAGGACGAGAATGCTATTCAGGTCTCCCAAAGAGGAATTGAAAGAGCTATGCTTGGAATATCATGCCTCACTTAAGTGAAAGAAGGAATCTGGAGCTCTGACCTCCGTTGCTGTTCCAGAGTCAGGGGATGCTGTCTCGTTTGCCAAGGCAACGAAAAGCAGATGGGCTGGACATGCAATGTGATTTGGAGGCGACCATTACCAACTGGATCCCACGGGATGTCAAAAGATCACATGGCCGCCCACCTACAAGGAGGTCAGACTTCTTCGTCAAGACCCTGAACAAACGTTTTGAGGCTCTTTGTATTCCTTAAGCAAGCAGATGCCATTGGGCTACACTGGCACGTGATAGGGTCAAATGGAAATATTACTGGCACCGGTCAAGCAAATCAATGAATAACGGGTGTCAAGTGATCAAGTGATTATTATTATTATTATTATTATTATTATTATTATTTTGCTTTTTTGGGTCACACCCGGCGACTCTCAGGGGTTACTTCCTGGCTCTTTGCTCAGGAATTATTCCTGGCAGTACTCAGGGGACCACATGGGCACATGGGATGCCAGGGATCTAACTCCAGGTTGGCCGCATGCAAGGCAAATGCCCTACCTGCTGTGCTATCGCTCCGGCCCCCAACTTTTGATTATAAAAAGCTAACTATGTTATATATGGATAGCTGAAATTATAATTAACACATCTCTGGAATGCTATCATTGCTTCAGATGAGAATAAGGAAGGAATATATTTGTAAACATTGAGTCAGTTTCAAGATATTAGCCAGAATCTGGAAATAACCAGAGTGCCCGAGAATCGATGACTGTATAAAGAAACTGTGGTACATCTACACAATGGAATACTATGCAGTTGTTAGGAAAAGTGAAGTTATGAAATTTGCCTATAAATGGATGGACATGGAGAGGATCATATTGAGTGAAATTAGCCAGAAGGGAGAGAGACAGATATAGAATGACTGCACTTATTTACAGGACAGAAAAAATATGTATATATGTACATATTATGATACCAATATCAGGTGAAACATGGATCAGGAGGCCTTGAAAAGGTGGAAATTATAAAAACGTGTTGGATTCAGAGGCTAGGTAATATAAAGAATGGAACAGTGAGCTAATAATTGTCGAAAGTGCTAATACCAACCTAGAACTGAGCATTAAATACAGGCAAAAACATACACATGACAACCTCTTAATGTATGATTTGTATTCCACAATGTGAAAGTGAAGGAAAAGATAGAGAGAGAGATAAAGAAAGAAAGAGAAAAAAAGGAGAAAGAAATAAAGAACCTGCCATAGAGGCAGTCTAGGGGAGGGGTGAGGGAATCGGGGACATTGATGGTGGGAAATGGGCACTGGTGGAGAGATGGGTGCTGGAACACTGTATGACTGAAACCCAAATATGAACATCTTATGAACATCTTTGTAATTGTATATCTCAAAGTGGTATAATAAAATATTAAACAATAAAGATATTAAATATATAAATGCAGAGGTGAGCATGGATTATCAGTCATGAAATGGCACTGAAATAACTGAAGTTTGAAAATCCTATTACCAGATGTTTTTTATTTTTTTTGGGGAGGGGCCTACACTCTGCAGGGCTAAGGGCTAACTTAGGGCATTATGCTCAGGGATCCTTCCTGGCAGTACTTGGAACATCAAATGCGGTGCTGGGGATTGAACTGGGGTTGGCTACATGCAAGGCCAGTTTGAAGCTCTGCATAATTGTGTGGGTTATAAATACGATTACTAATTATATCAGCATATGTTGTAGTCTGCACTTAGTATCACTCACTCTCTATTAATGGGCTATCGGGTTGTTTATTCTATTGAGTCACACACAGTGGCACTGTCCTTGCTCCAAACAAGGTGGCTCACTGGGAAGAAACAGCTTTTGCCTTTCTACAAATTCTTGCAAGCACATTCCTTTGGTCAAAGCTTGTCTGTGTGTGTTTAGAAAGTAAATTTACCTCTTGGATATAATGGGAATTTATTTGAAAGCTCCTATACTGCTAAGGTGGATCAAAAGAAATGTGGTCAGTAGCTATTATTCTGCTATGATGGCTTTCCACTGTGTTTTTCATTTCATTTACCTCATTTTTAATATCTGTCATTTCCATTTGCATTTTCCTCACTTCTTCTATCATGTCCTCTTGTATTTTATTGATTTTGCATTCCATTGCTTCTTTGAATTCCTTATGAGTATTCTGACACCGACCAACCTCAAACACATGATCATTTAATCTTTGATAAAGGTGCAACGAGTCTAAAATGGAGTAAGGAAAGCCTCTTCAACAAGTGGTGTTGGGAAAATTGGGCAGCGACATGTAAAAAATGAATTTGGACCTGTGTCTAACACCATGCACAAAAATCAGATCAAAATGGATTAAAGATCTCAATATCAGACTTGAATCCATAAAGTACATTGAAGAAAATATAGGAAAAACCCTCCACGACATTGAAGCTAAAGGCATCTTCAAAGGTGAAACATCACTAACAAAGCAACTAGAAGAAAAAATAAACATATGGGACTACATGAAACTAAAAAGCTTCTGCACCTCAAAAGAAACAGTGACTAAGATACAAAAGCAGTCCACAGAATGGGAAAGAATATTCACCCAATACCCATCTGATAAGGGGTTAATATCCAGGATATATCAGGCACTGGTAGAACTTTACAAGAAGAAAACAAACAACCTCATCAAAAAATGGGGAGAAGAAATGAACAGAAACTTCAGCAAGGGAAGAAATTCGAATGGCCAAAAAACATATGAAAAAATGCTCATCATCACTAATCATCAGAGAGATGCAAATCAAAACAATGAGATACCACTTTACACCACAGAGACTGGCACATATTCAAAAGAACAAGAACAACAAGTGCTGGCGTGGGTGTGGGGAAAAGGGGACACTCATCCATTGTTGGTGGGAATGCCGGCTGGTACAGCCTTTCTGGAAAAACAATATGGACTTTCTTCCAAAGACTAGAAATTGAACTCCCCATTTGACCCAGCCATACCACTCCTGGGAATCTACTCTGGGAAACCAAAAATACGCCAGCGGAAACACCATCCCTACTTTTATGTTCATAGCAGCATTATTCACAATAGCCAGAATCTGGAAGCAACCCGAAGTCCCGAAAATCGATGACTGGATAAAGAAGCTTTGGTACATCTACACAATGGAATACTATGCAGCTGTTAGGAAAAATGAAGTTATAAAATTTGCTCTACAAATGGATGGACATGGAGAAGATTATGTTGAGCGGAAATTAGCCAGAAGGAGAGAGACAGTTACAGAATGACTGCATTTATCTGCATAACATAAATATATAGGTACATATTATGATACCAATATCCAAGGTCAAGTGAAACATAGATCAGGAGGTCCTGTCAAAGGTGGAAATTATCACAAACGTGTGGGAGTCAGAGGCTAGGTAAGACAGAAAATGGAACAGTGAGCTAACAATTGTCGAGGGTACTAATGCCAACCTAGAACTGAGCATTAAATAGAGGCAAAAGGATACACATGACAACCCTTTAATGTATGTTCTGTAATCCATAGTCTGGAGAGGAAGGAAAAGAGAAAGATAGAGAAATGGAAAGAGAAAGAAATAAAGAACCTGCCATGGAGGAGGGCTGGGAGGGGGAGGGAACCGGGGACGTTGGTGGTGGGAGATGGGCACTGGTGGCGGGATGGGTGCTGCAACACTGTATGACCAAAACCCAAATATGAACTTTTTAATTGTATATCTTTGTAAAATTGTAAAAATAAAAAAAATTAAAAAAAAAAATCCTGAATGAGCACGGTTTGAGGCTAAAAAAAAAAAAAATAAATGAAATTCAAAATAAATACGATTACTAATTATATCAGCATATGTTGTAGTCTGCACTTAGTATCACTCACTCTCTATTAATGGGCTATCGGGTTGTTTATTCTACTGAGTCACATCCAGTGGCACTGTCCTTGCTCGAAACAAGGTGGCTCACTGGGAAGAAACAGCTTTTGCCTTTCTACAAATTCTTGCAAGCACATTCCTTTGGTCAAAGCTTGTCTGTGTGTGTTTAGAAAGTAAATTTACATCTTGGATATAATGGGAATTTATTTGAAAGCTCCTATACTGCTAAGGTGGATCAAAAGAAACATGGCCAGTAGCTATTATTCTGCTATGATGGCTTTCCACTGTGTTTTTCATTTCATTTACCTCATTTTTAATATCTGTCATTTCCATTTGCATTTTCCTCACTTCTTCTATCATGTCCTCTTGTATTTTATTGATTTTGCATTCCATTGCTTCTTTGAATTCCTTATGAGTATTCTGACACCGACCAACCTCAAACACATGATCATTTAATCTTTGATAAAGGTGCAACGAGTCTAAAATGGAGTAAGGAAAGCCTCTTCAACAAGTGGTGTTGGGAAAATTGGGCAGCAACATGTAAAAAAATGAATTTGGACCTGTGTCTAACACCATGCACAAAAATCAGATCAAAATGGATTAAAGATCTCAATATCAGACTTGAATCCATAAAGTACATTGAAGAAAATATAGGAAAAACCCTCCACGACATTGAAGCTAAAGGCATCTTCAAAGGTGAAACATCACTAACAAAGCAACTAGAAGAAAAGATAAACATATGGGACTACATGAAACTAAAAAACTTCTGCACCTCAAAAGAAACAGTGACTAAGATACAAAAGCAGTCCACAGAATGGGAAAGAATATTCACCCAATACCCATCTGATAAGGGGGTTAATATCCAGGATATATCAGGCACTGGTAGAACTTTTACAAGAAGAAAACAAACAACCCCATCAAAAAATGGGGAGAAGAAATGAACAGAAACTTCAGCAAGGAAGAAATTCGAATGGCCAAAAAACATATGAAAAAAATGCTCATCATCACTAATCATCAGAGAGATGCAAATCAAAACAACAATGAGATACCACTTTACACCACAGAGACTGGCACATATTCAAAAGAGCAAGAACAACAAGTGCTGGCGTGGATGTGGGGAAAAGGGGACACTCATCCATTGTTGGTGGGAATGCCGGCTGGTACAGCCTTTCTGGAAAACAATATGGACTTTCCTCCAAAGACTAGAAATTGAACTCCCATTTGACCCAGCCATACCACTCCTGGGAATCTACTCTGGGAAACCAAAAATACGCAGCGGAAACACCATCCCTACTTTTATGTTCATAGCAGCATTATTCACAATAGCCAGAATCTGGAAGCAACCAGAGTGCCGAAAATCGATGACTAGATAAAGAAGCTTTGGTACATCTACACAATGGAGTACTATGCAGCTGTTAGGAAAAAATGAAGTTCTAAAATTTGCCTATAAATGGATGGACATGGAGAAGATTATGTTGAGCGAAATTAGCCAGAAGGAGAGAGAGACAGATACAGAATGACTGCATTTATTTGCATGGCATAAATATATATGTACATAATATGATACCAATATCCAAGGTCAAGTGAAACATATATCAGGAGGTCTTGTCAAAGGTGGAAATTATCACAAACGTGTGGGAGTCAGAGGCTAGGTAAGACAGAAAATGGAATAGTGTGCTAACAATTGTCGAGGGAACTAATGCCAACCTCGAACTGAGCATTAAATACAGACAAAAAGATACACATGACAACCCTTTAATGTATGTTCTGTAATCCATAGTCTGGAGGGAAAGGAAAAGAGAAGGAGAGAGAAATGGAAAGAAATAAAGAACCTGCCATGGAGGAGGGCTGGGGAAGGGGGGAGGGAGCCGGGGATGTTGGTGGTGGGAGATGGGCACTTGTGGCGGGATGGGTGCTGGAACACTGTATGACCAAAACCCAAATATGAACTTTTTAATTGTATAACTTTGTAATTGTAAAAATAAAAAATTAAATTAATAAAAAAAAAGAAATGTGGCCAGCAGTAGCATAAGATAAAGTCTTTCCCTTTTTGTCTCTCTGCCTCCATGTCCTGTTCGGTCCAGGGCTCATAAACAACTGGGTGCTAAAACAGTTCAGGACAACTTGGGGCTCTTTCCACAGGAAACCCCTCTCCTAAGCGGCAAGAACTTCCTTCCGTCCATCCCCTCCCCAGTGAAGAGACTCAGAGCCACGAGTCCACTTTATCAAACCAACTCTGTTCTGCCGAAGAGGCAACACACTGCATTTAGAAATAACCTGCTTTCAGGAAATTCAGAACAATCTTCTTAAAGTTATGCTGGAGCTAGCCAATTTCTCTTTTAGGGTCACTTGTTCGTATTAATAGAAATCCATCTGCATAAAGTGACAGTCTACGTTCCTGTTCCCCGCTTGTCACCAGATGGAGACTTGGTCAATGTGGGATGCTGTCTTTCCCACAGATGCCAGCATGTATAAAAAGACACGTTATTGGTGGAAATTATAATAGATGGAGATTAGGACCATTCTAAAACAGACTTGGAGTGCTGCTTTTGACACAGGAAATGTTGTTTACACCATTTCAGTGGGGTTGCCTAAAATATACCAGTTCCACACTAAAGATAATTACACTACTTACTAACAGATAATGCATTCTTCTGAGTAAGTTTTTAAAAAAAAATTAAAAGAAACTCTTCCAGTTAACACTTACGTATTTATTTATCCTTTGGATTTACCTGTCTTAGTTATGAAGGTTTTTCTTTAAATAAAAATCAATACAAAGGGGTGGAGCGATAGTCCAGCTGGTAGGGCGTTTGCCTTGCACGCTCCAACCCGCAGGGTTCAATCCCGGCATCTCATATTGTCCCCTGAGCACTGCCAGGAGTAATTCCTGAGTGCAGAGCCAGGAGAAACCCTGAGCATTGCCAGGTGTGACCCCAAAAAACAAAAAAGAAAATCAATACAAGGAACAGGAGTGAGCAGTAGCTGAAAGGTAATTCGAGAAGGCGGGCTGCTGGCCAAGTCTGCTGCACTTCTCCCTGGCCCCACCTTAGTCTTTGCTAAGTTAAACAGCTACCGATATCCCTGGGGGGAGGAGGAAAGGAAATGGTGCACCAATGTCGTTGAGAACCTGGGAAACAGGATTAATCCTGCAGGTGGAGGGCACAAGAGTCAGAGTGAGGGATAATATCTTACCCCAGGTCATTCTCCAGTCAGAAGCTTCTGTCTCCTTCAGGATCCTGCTCTATCAACAAACAATGTGTTTTATGTGGAAATACTCCTGGCAGTGCTTGGGAAGGAGGCTGCTGGGGTTCGAACCGGGTGGGATGCATGCAAGGCAAACTTCCTATCTACTGTACTAGGTCCAGCTACTGCCTTGCTCTGTTTTCCCAAAACATTGACTGACTTTTAGAGTCCCAGTTTATTTTCTAGAATCCCCTATGCTGCAGGATCACAGCCCATCATTCCAGAGTCCTTATGATCCATCCAGAACTTTTATATCCCTTTATTTCCTCTACTCCTAACCATTGTTGTAAGATCTGGAATTGGGAGTGGTTGGTTACCTTGACTGTAGAAATATGATCAAAGAAGCTTAACCAAAGGACTGTGTTCTCCTAAAACAAGATGTTCACTGTGGTTATCAGTTGAGGACAGCATTCTACCATTTTATACTTATGGATGAACAATCCTTTGTATGGTCCATGAACTGGCAGTTATAACTAAGGTGTTTTTTAACTTTTATATGCTAACAAACTGGTACCAGTGTGTGGACCAGTGGTTGCACCCGGCTTTTTCAACTGCCCTAGGTTACTAAGGATGACCTGCTCTTTCATTCTCATTCTGTAGTTCTCATACAGATGGCTTATAAGATGACTTTCCATCTCAAGCCTGTACATCTATTTTATAGGAAGGTTGAAAAATGGAGTGCTAGAGGTAAGAATTGCTTAGTGTGTACTTTTATTTTGTAATAAAAATAATTTTCAAAGTGTCATCCAAAAGACATTTGTAGTCAACCTATTAGTCAATACAGAGTAGCATGACTACCTATAATTTAGACTCCAGGGCCAGACTGATAGTACAATGGGCAAGGGGCTTGCCTGACACGTGTCTGACCTGGGTTCTATCCTTGGCACGTCATATAGTTCCCTGAGACCCATCAATAGTGATCGCTGAGTACAAAGCCAGGAGAAAGCCCTGAGCACAACTGGATATCCTGCCCCCAAAAGGAGAAACTCTGCAGAAAAATAGTGTTTTGAATTGAGCACTCTCAGATCCCAAACAAAATTTGTATTCTATTCTCAAGATGTAGAGAAAAAATATTGGGTAACAGTGCAACCAGCACTGTTCTAATTCTCAATCAGAGACCTGGTTTGCAATAGTTTTCATATTATTGTTTTGTGTCTGTTATGCTATTTCATCACCCACCCACCAGAGCACCCTTCACCACTGTCCCAAGATACTCTTTCCTTCCTCCCATTTGACACCAAGGGTCACTGTTCCAGCATTATCTCCAGCACTATTTTCATAAACCAAGATCAAAGGGAAAAAGTAGACAATATGGAATGACAATGGTCCCCTTTGCTTAACATCCTGTGTCACTCTCTCCTGACATTTTCTATGCCTACCTGATCAGCACTTCCCTGGTATTGTAGTGACTGGAACACTTCCATTCCTCACTATTTATTTTTCTACTGGGTGGAAGTCTCAGCAGTCAACTCTAGTTGGAGACGTTCTGTGATATCTACCTTCTTCCCCTTTGACTATATCATTTCTAATCTCACGCACACTTAAATCTTAATAATGTAACAGTGGCCAGCGTAATATGAGTTATGATAAGTATGGTAGAAAATAGAGATAATAGAAATCATTGGGAGAGTTTTACTTATCCAGATTATATGGAAGTATTGGGAATTGGGAAATATTAATGACAAGTATCCCTTAAGCTTCTATTCAACTCCCACAGTGCTTCTCTTTTTATTCCTTCCATTCCTTCTGTTGGCCCCATGACTTGGGGTCGCACCCATGTTTGGTTGTGCTGATTTCACCCTTTTTAGTTGTGTTAGTTGGTAGACACCAACATCATGTCGTGATACAATATGGCTTGAATATTTTTTCTTCCAAGTACATGGAGCTATATTTAACTATGCTTACTTCTTTGCTATATGGTTATTTTTCAACTGTTTCCCCCTATTGAAGAGTATTAAATTTGTTTCCAGCTGTGTACCTTATCTACAGTGCTGTGTAATCAGGTCTCAAGAATGGGCTTGGGGCCAGAGCGATAGCACAGTGGGTAGGGTGTTTGCCTTGCACGTGGCCGACTTGGGTTCGATCCCTGGCATCCCATATAGTCCTCCCTCCCAAGCACTGCCAGGAGTAATTCCTGGGTGCAGAGCCAGGAGTAACCCCTGAGCATTGCTGGGTGTGACCCAAAAAAGAAAAAAAAAGAATGGACTTTAATTATCTATGTTAGGGTATGTGTTGGACAATTCCCCTACAAGTGCAATAGAGGAAAATGCATTAAAAAAGACTACGTGGGGCCAGAGAGATAGAAGAGTGGGTCAGGCTCTTGTCTTTCATGCAATCCCTAGGGACTGCCAAGAGTGATCCATGAACACAGAGCCAGGAGTAAGCCCTGAGCACAGCTGGGTGTGTCCTCAAAACAGACTTAAATTGGAACTATACTAGAAAATCTTAGTTTCATAGACAGACTAATTAAAACTATTTTCTGCTCACAGTCATATGAATCTGAAAGATGAATTTTTCATTCACTATAAGCTACCAAGGAAAACAGAGGATAATTTCTCTCTTTTGGTGGCCCCTTACAAAACATTTGGGTGATATTTATTTCCTAAAATAATCTGGAAATTGACAAAATTTATAAGATTTCTTAGCTTTATACTTTTGCAACATGCAGAGCATTACTGGGTATGGAGATTTAAATATTCAAAAGAGAAATCAAAACACTTTTCCTTAAAATATCCAGAAGACTAAACGAAAAGTGTTTATTGACTTATTTTTATATTTTCCTACACCAAAGATGCCATTCTACTAGGAAATTTGGATGGAGAAATGATTTCTATGTTAAAGGGAAGTCTGTATGCCTCATGGTGTACAATTTCAAATTTTCCTAAGTTTTTGGAAAAACAGAAGATTTTAAAGAAATTTTGTTCTTGCTACAAATTGGTCTATGATTCTGGTTTTGTATACATTAAGCTGCAATTAGGGGTTTCTATATCAAGTTTCTGCTGAAGAAACACTAATTTTCTTTCTACTTCTTATTGTATAGGAACATAAAATGATATGTGTGTGCAGACAGATTTAAAAGAACACTAGAAAGCAATTATATTCAAGTGCTAAATGGAGAGCACTCGTGGGATTGGTAATGTTAAGTATTGTTGAAGCAGGCCATTGTTCATTGTTCAAGCTAATGAGTGTTATGGTCTAAGGCGGTAAAATTTGAAGTCAGCATCCAAAGTTGTGGATTGACCCTGACCTCATATCAGGATAGAGAGTAGACCATAGGGTTTTGAAGTATTTAAGTGTGTTTGTGTGTGTATGTGTGTGTGTGTTGTATAAGAATTTAAAAGAAATGGTGAACACACTTTTTTTTGCTCTTATCAAAAGGGCTTTCATGCTGTCTTCAGGCATTTGCTGAAACCAGAAGCATAGCATTCCATAGAATTTTTCCCAAAAGCTTTACATTTCTGTCAGGTTAGCTTGTGGAATATAGCTATTTCTTTTCACTGTCCTGGTGTTAGGTAAAAGTAAACCTTCCACCTTGTTTGTCTTTGTTCAGTGTCTCTTTTTTAGAAAGATGAATGATGACCTCGTGACCTCCGATCACCAGCAAGAGGTTATTTCAGGACTTGCCCCTCAATAGAAGTGCCTTCTAAAAAGCCATAAAACCTTTTTATCTATTTTGGAGTTAAGCATTGGCTGTGTTACCTTAGCCATCTCACTTTACGTATGACTAAGAAAAAAATTGACTACTTAAAAAGATTATTTTTTCTCTTTTCTCCAGTTTTTGGTTTCTAGTTGCACCTAGTATCTGTTTTCGCTTGATTTATTGATATACACTCCATTTCTGTTTGCAAAAGTTCTTGGAATCCTTAATCTTATAAATAGGGACACTGAGGCACCAAAGGCAATATGTGGTTTTTCAGGGCCCTCAACTCCATGTTTGATGGACTTAAACATTGAATATAGAGCTTCTATATCCAATGAAAGGTAAATATACCTGCCACTCTCCTGACATCAACTAGTTATATATCGCATTGCTCTTGCCTGTGTACAAGAAGTACCAGTGCACGCAGAGGGAGGTGGTTATGAGACAAAGGTAAAAGCCTACTTGGACAGACGAGCCCTGCATCCAGTCCCAGATTCCCTAAGTACCATTAGGGCAATCTGCACAAGAGCTTCTATATTTTAGATACGGCCTATGTTTTCTATCATATTAAGCCACATTAGGTTTACTCACCCGATCTCTTTCAGTAATGGTGTGGGATTTGGGGCAGCCTCTTAATTTCTCCATTTTCAACATTGTCAAATAAAGGTTTTGCCTTCATGTTTAAATTCTCTTCCAGTCCTAATTACATTTTCTGATTCTTCTAAGGACAGATAAATGCCAAAGAATAATTAGAAATGAGTCAAAAAATTTTGTCTTCTAATTTTTGTGTCACTTGCTAATTAGGACAACGACTACTATTTTATCAAACAATTAAAATTATGTAAGCAATTCATGCTACCATTGATGGTTGATGACGTTTAAATTGGTTTGGGAGAGGGGAAGAGATTTGCACTCTTTTTAATTAAAATTCTGGACAATAAATACCTTTAACTTGTGGGAAAT
The DNA here is from genome assembly GCA_021461705.1 of Cryptotis parvus. Lineage (NCBI taxonomy): Eukaryota > Metazoa > Chordata > Mammalia > Eulipotyphla > Soricidae > Cryptotis > Cryptotis parvus. The sequence continues at coordinate 17,026 of JAJIBD010017131.1, forward strand.
ACAAAGATGAAGAGCATCTATCCAGCTTTGGCTAATGCACATTGTACCTACTTACGGATAACTGTTTTACAAGGTGTAATTGTGAACACAAATTGATAAGAAAATTTAGTCAAGAAAGAAACTGCTTTTGTAATAAGATCTTGGACACTTTTGCAGAGAAGTCATGTTTCAGGTATGTAGCAGACATTTAGTAACTTTTAACTACGGTGTGCATGAGGTTGCATGTAAGCTAGATTGATCACTGATGATGAAAAGGGATTAGTTAGAATGAGTTGAAAAAGTACAAGACCGAGACAGAGGCAAGTGAATTGGTAAAGATGAAATGTTTGGGGCATGTACAGCAAGAACAAATTTTCAGCAGGGTCGGCATCCCCAAGAGACTGCAGTCAAACTTCTGTTTGACTTCTGTCTCGGTATATTGATGATCTCTTGGTCCCTCTCTGGGCAAGTGCATATTTGTATATATGAGTTTGGATGACTGTGTCTGAGCTTTTGAATGAGTATGTAAGTGTGAGTGAGCATATGTGAGTGTGTGTGAACATATGTAACTCTGTGTGGAGTTATGTATATAGATATGTGCAGAGGAGTGTGTGTGTGTGAATCTAATTCCTTTGTGCAGCTTTCCTTTATCCACTGAGAACTTCTTTTATTATCATTCATAGCAAGTAGGTTTATTTCTAGAGCTTCAAAGGTGTTTTATTTTTTTAAAACAATTTATTATACCGCCACGGGATATACAATTATAAAGTTGTTCATGACTGAGTTTCAGTCATGCAGTGTTCCAGCACCCATCCCTCCACCAGTGCACATTTCCCACCACCAATGTCCCCTGATTCTCTCCCCCTCCACCAGCCTGCACTTTACCTCCCTCTCTCTCATCTCTCTTTCTTTCTCCTCTCTTACACATTGTGGTTTGCAATACATTCATTTAAGGATTATCTTGCATATTCATTTGTCTATGTTCAATGCTCAGTTCTAGTCTTTTGTTACCATTTCCAATAATTATTAACACACTAGTCCCTTCTCTATCTTACCTAGTCTCTGATTCCCACACACTTGTGGTAGATTTCAACCATTGACAAGCCTTACTGGTCTACATTGCAAGTAGTTTTATCTTTAGGCCATGGGTCATAGTTATAATAACAGCTTCATAATCTTTGCTTGAGAAAGTCAGCTTTAGAACCAATTGGAGGTTGGTTCTTGAAAATTGATCTCATTTTTCTGGTTCTATATTTGTATGAGTCATTTTATTTATTTACATATTTAATTATTTAATTTTTTTATTGACTCACCATGAGATAACACAGCTACAAAGTTACTCATGATTGGGTTTCAGTCATACAATGTTCTGACGCCTCTCCCCTGAGCCATTTTAGATTGTATCCTGGCATCATGAAAATTGTGAAGCAGATTCTTGTTATAGCTCCTGGAAAGCATAATATTTTCTATTTGTTTGACTCATTAGGCAATTAAGTTCATTAAGTTCAGACTGAAAGTTTTGTTTTGCTTTCTGTGTATGTGGCTCTTATCGTTCAGATGCCATTCTACTTCATTTCTCTCTGAAACCCTTTGTAGTCTTCTTTGTGTTTGCCCCTTACATGTGCCTCTTAGGTGTTAACTAAAGTTGGGTTGTGCTTTAAATATTAATTTAGTTCTCAAGGCCTTTGCTTGGTGGTTTGGGTCAGACCCATGAACATACTTGTGTAGGTTTACATACAGAACTATGGATCACTTCTATAGTTCTCATCTCTCCACATACACTGGGAAAAGCACCCTTTCTCCAATGGACAGTCTAGAAAATTTGAATTATTTAGTTTTGTTTTGGGGCCAAAGCTGGTGATGCTCAGGGCTTACTCCTGACTCTGTGATGGGATCATTCCTGGCATGCTCAGGTTGGCCACATGCAGCCAAACACCCTACCTGCTGTTCTATTATTCCAGCCCCAATTTAAATTATCTGCAGGTAAAGCTAATGCCTTCCCAGATATATGTTCAAGGCCAATCTGGAGAAGGGAGGAAAGCCTTGTGAAAAAAAAGAATTTTAAAAAGACCTGGAAAATGCTTTCTTTGCAGATCACCTCTCTAACTTTCAACTTTCCTCTCCAATCTGCCGGTTTTTTACTTAATTTCCAAAGTCTAGGGGTCAAATTTTTATTTGTAATCAGTGGGAGAGGTAGGCAGTAGTGAGCTTATCTGGCTATATAAGAAATGGAGCCCAAGTTCATGCAACAAAGTACCTTTCCAAGAGGAGAAAAGACCAGAGAAAGTGAACTGGAATTTACTTATGGAAAGGGACAAAGAGAAAGGTGGAAACCTGTTTAAAGACCTTAAGTAGAGGCCAGAGTGGTAGTACGGCAGGCCGGCTCTTTGCCTTGCATGCCGACAGTTCAGGTTTGATCTCCAGCATCCCATATGGTCCCCAAGCACTTCCAGGAGTAATTCCTGAGTGCAAAGCCAGGAGCAGCCCCTGAGCATTGCTGGGTGTGACCCAAAAAAGAAAAAAAAAAAGACCTCAAGCAGAGATTCAGCACAGGCATAAAGATAAACTATTGAAAAAACTATGAAAAAAATGGTATAAAGTACCCTGAATATTAGATCTGTTCAGGCAGACTCTGTGTCTGGGTTGAACTTTGGAGAAATGACCGGGAAGGCAATGAAGTTCTGATTGTGGCTCTGAATCATGTCAAGCACAGAGGGATGAATATATAGCTTGTTAGGATTAAGATCTTACCCATCATTCTAAATGAAAGAGCTGAGACCTTGTGGAGAGGAGAGAGCTATAGCAGAGGAGCTATAATTTTGTTAGCAAACAATCTACACTTGATTCAGGCTATAGAGAAAGGCAAGGTGCAGGAATCATGACAGTGGCTTGGAGCAAAGATGCTTGTCTCTGAGCTGAGGGAAAAGAGGGGAGGATGGGGAATGATTTCTCAGAACTCTGGGATGAGGAAGGCAGTGAGAAGAAAGGAAACGGAGTTGACGTCTATCTTTGTCTTGAGGAGATCTTGTCAAGAGTAAGCGGGCTAACCCCAAGAAGGCAAGTTAATCCAAACCTCAGAAACTTTAAAGGGTGTTGCTCACAGTGGATTACCTCTGACAGATACAGGGCGTCCTTCAAAGGTCTGGGCCACCACTGTTCCTAAGAAGCTAAGTATTGGGGCAGGACCCTAGGAACAACTAGGTCTTGATGTAGTACCACGTGCCTGGGGCATATCCTTTCCATTTCTAAAACTGAAAATGACTTCAGAAAGAAAATAATCAGTTATAACATGTGGACCACAGAAAGAAAGAAGAAAAGTTAGCAATGTTCTGGGAATCCTGCCCAGCTCTTTTATGATTCTGAGTAGTAAAGTTGCCACATGCAAACTTGTTTGGCAGACGATGGTAAAGCCATGTTCTGTCAAGGCCTCGCATGCAATAACTTTTTTTTTTTTGCCAGTGGTACCACTATTAGTGAAGAGCTACTGAACCCACGGCAGGCTTCAGTTCTGTTGTAATTGTCCATAATCTCTCTTGTAATTGCTTTCATGCCATTCAGTTGCCTTCCTTCTAGTTCCTGAAACCCAGCACCCAGTACTGATTCTTGTTGAACCAATATGCCACGGAAGGCGCTTTAGATCAGGTTTCTGCTGCCTTTCTCTTCAGAGTACTAAACTGTTTGCCCTTTTCACTTGCAAAGAAAAGTCATTTAGAGATTTAGCTTTGATTCAATTTCTATTAACCATGATACAATATCAACATTTTCCTCCAGGCAAACGTACAAATGACACAATTTTTCCATGTGTGGTTTGTGCATGTGTGCATGCTTTAAGACTGTTTTTATCAAAACAAAGCAAGATTGGCTTCCTGTGAGAATCAATATTTTGTTGTTAATGGTGGGGGCAAGAGAGAGGCTTGGGTTTTTTACATCAGTCACCCCCTCACACCTTATCCTTACTCCAAACTAAGGTAGGAATTGAGACTTGGGAACTTTCATTTGAGATTTAATGCATATATTCATATATTCTTTGACTCTCTTTGGGTCACATCTGGTGGTGCCCAGGGGTTACTCATGTCTCTGCACTTAGGAATTACTGTTGACAGTGTTCAGGGGACCATAAGGGATGCTGGGGCTCAAACCTGTGTCAGCAATGTGCAAGACAAATGAATTACCCACTGTACTAGTGCCCCGGCCCCTTAATGCATATTCCAATCAACCAGGTAATCCTGATTTTTAAAAGTGAATCTGTCGTCAAACTAAATAGGACCCTACTCATGAAACATTGCCCTACTCATGACCCTACTCATGAAAAACTCAATGAGTTTTTGTTTCAACAATTTATAAAACCTTAGATGGGCTTATGAGTTCTAGAAATAAATTAAACTGTATATGTCTAGAAATTTAGAACTGAAAAAATATATTATGGGGTGGGGGTTGTAAGGCTTATCTAGTTCAACTTCTCTATTTCATAATCAGAAGTGGAAACATCACAGCAAGGAAGCCCCCTTGTTACAGCTTCACAGCTGTTTGCTGACCCAGTCAATCAAAGACCCTGTACACTCACCTTTTTGTGCTTTCCATTGTACCACAAAGATGCCTGTTCCCTCTCTGCCTTTGCATGGCCTCTTTCCATGGAAGAGTAGAAGGAAGTGGATTGTGGGAAGAAAAGGAGAGTTTACAGGGAGAAGATCTCTTGAAAAGCACCAGATTCTCAGAGGGGGATGGCTAGAGTATGTTGATAATTTAATACAAGATTCCTGTTCACTTAGCAAAACAAACAAACAAACAAACAAACAAACAAACAAACAAACAAAAACCACACAGAATGTGAACTTCACTCTTAAAATGACTCATTCAGGGATTTAGAGATTCCCTCTAACATCTAGCAACCACACAAAACCAGTGGCTTATTTGAGCTCCAGGTGCTAACTGCTGTTGCTGTCTCTGCCCTCAGTGTTCCCTGCACCCTCAGTCAACACACACAACTCCTGGGCTGATGGCAATGGCCATGTTAGCCAACAGCTGCTCAGGTTTTGTAGGTGTGCTTAGCGTGATAATTTCTCTTTGTGAAAGTCCAAATAAAAGCTTTATGAAAAAAATACTGGTGACTTCCAGGCCCTTTAGAAAATATGGAAATTTTGAATGTTTTCCATGATAATCCTCTCACCTACATCCATGTTCATTCTCAGTCAGTTTGATGAAGATAAATTCAGCTGAAATGACTTTCTCAGGTGTTCCATAGGATGAAGTGACCCTCAGAGATGTAAAATGAAAATAGGCCTCCAGACAGTTTCCAAGGGAGGATGGGGAAAGCCAAATTGTCCATTGCGCCCAGAATTTCAACTCACTCAGGGCTCTGCAGCAAGGAATAGAACTAGCTTGAATATTCAATTCTCAGCCCAGCTGTGGAGGGGATTCAGGCTGCAGGGATTATTTTCTGGGCTGCTCTGAGCATTGTGTCTTTGCCAATCCTCACTCCAGTCTTCCCTCTTCTATTTCAGAAGTCAGACACAGGCCATGTGGATGCTGAGGCAAACAATGTCAGGAGTTTCTGGGCTTCAGTATTGGAAACGCCAAGTAAAGAGTGGTATGGAGAGAAGGAGAAAGAAGGAGGTGGCCCGCATCAGGAAGGACATTGCTCAAAGATCATCAGTATTTTGAGGATGGAGAGGTGAGGGAATAATGGGCATCCAAAGAAGCATTAACAGTTGAAACATGTGGACCAAGCTATACAAATTATAAAATTTTTATTTATTTGTATTTTAGGGAATTTTTTTGGAGGGGCATACCCAGTGGTATTCAGGGCTTACTCCTAGCTCTAAAACTCAGGGATCATTCCTGGTGGACTGGGGTTTTGGGGAATCAAACCCAGGTCAGTCGCTTACAAGGCAAGCACATTTCCGACTGTACTATCTCTCTAGTTCCATAATTAACTTAATTTTTGGAAATGAGTTCCCAAGGGATAGGGTGGTAGGGATGCAAGAGGACCTTGAGATATTGGTGGAGAACACAGATAGTGTGCAGGGAGGGACTTGAAACATTGCGTGCTTGCAACTTTACTATTAACAGTATTGTGAATCATAGTGCATAAATAAAAACAGAAAGAAATAAGGCTATAAAGAAAACTCATGAATAATTAATATTAACAATTAATATTAACCTACTAGCCTAGAGCTCACCTGGGTTCAGCTGGGATGGTCCTGTTCTCATCCATATATCCCTTTAATTTCTTTTGGACCAAAGTAGACTCAGGAACTTGTGGAAAAAATAGGTCTTTAAATCGGGGTCTCTGGTGTGAATGTGGGATGTGGCTCAGTAGTAGCAGGGCACATTCCCAGCATATGTGACTCTAAATTAATCCTTGTCATTAACCCATATCAGCCACACATCTCAGGAACCAATTATCAGTGCCAAGGCCCAGTGCTGAAGAGAATAATACCTCAAGGAGCTGCAGAGCCCTTGGACGATCAGTGTTAGCCTCTTTCTGTCTACTGGTTCACATCTCCGAGATACCCTATACAGTTCAATACTCTATTTATTGTCTTGCTAACAATGCACACCATAACTTCTTCCACCTGATCTGAATGTCATTTGGCACCACACACGGGTGTTGGTACTCTGGGTGTGGTCCACTGACTGTTCTTTGTGAAGGTTGCCAGACATGCGAATCTCAGGCCCTCCCCAACACCTACTGAATGAAAATCAACATTTTAATGAGAATTCCAGGTAATTGGTTTTGGAAAATGTTTTTAAGAAAAACAGATGCAAGTCAGAATAATTCATCAAACCTGTTGTTTGGGGTGTTTTAAGGTGGGGGGGGCCTTGACTGTTGGTAAAATCAAACTAAAATAATTGTTGTTTGTTAGTTATGTATACAGCTAACATGTGTATGTGGGTATATATAGAAATGTGTATATGGTATTTATATTTGTGTATTTGTATACAAAAAGACAATAATCCATTTATGCTTAAAAGTGCATCAGCAGACCAGAGAGCTAGTACAGCAGAGAGAGCACTTGCCTTGCATGCAGCTGACCTAGGTTGATTCCAACATCCCACATGGTCCCCTGAGCCCTCCCTGGGGTGATCCCTGAGAGCAGAGCCAGGAGTAAGCCCTGAGCACTGCCAGGTGTGGCCTATATCCTGTCCCCCCCCCCACACACAAAGAATAAAAATAAAGAGATCCTGTCAGTAAGGAACTTAATAACACAAGTTCTATAATCATCCATTGTTGGATAACAGGCCTAGTTAGCTCGGGATCTTTGCAGTTTAATCTAATTACACTTTAAGCTATTTACATGACCCTAAGCCAGGGTTCTCTCCCCAAATCCATGCCCATACTGGTCGTTCTTTCTGTTCTGTGCCAGTCTCTTTGGTGAGGTGAAAATGTTTAAATTAGCATCTCCCTGATGATAAGTGATGCAGAGCATCTTTTCCTTGTGCCATTTGTATTTCTTTAACGAAGTTTCTGTTCCTCTCTTCTCCCCAGTTTTTGATGGAGTTTGATTCGTTTTTCTGTAAAGCTCTGCCAGCGCCATTTGATATTAACCCTTATCAGATGAGTAGCGGGTAAATAATTTTTCCCATTCAGTGGGCTACATTTGTATTCTGATCATTATTTCTATTGAGATGCAGAAGTTTCTCAATTTAATGTCCCATTTTTTTTGTCTTTGCTTCCACTTGCTTGTCTTTGACCTTTTTTATTTTTATTTATTTTTTGCTTAAAAATCTTTTAATTGATTCACTGTGAGATATACAGTTACAAAGTTTCAGTCATAGAGTATTTCTTCACCAGTGTATATTTCCCACCACCAGTGTCCCCTGTTCCCCGTTTCTCTCCTGCCCCCTACTTTTTTCTCTCTCTCCCCCTCTCCCCTTCTTTCCTCTCCCTCTCCTTCCCCCTTTTTTGAGCATTGTGGTTTGCAACTTAGACACCGAAAGGTTATTGTGCATGTCCCTTTCCCTACTTGCAACAGTTTTTTCCAAGAGTGTCTGGCTTTTTTAAAGTGGCATTTCTGGATTGTTAGTTTCTTAGCTGACCAGACCAGAGTAAATAGTTGAAAACAAAATTAAGACAACAAAATTAATCCCTTCAGATACAGTGATGGTATTTATAGATCATAGGAATTACCTTCAAATTTAAGTGGGAAAATTATTTTCTTATTTTTTTATTAGTTTCTTATTGATAGAATTCCTTTTCAGACTAACTCCTTTGCCCTGAGTTTTCATTATTTTAGCATAAAATTTCTTTTCTAAAATAGAACTAAAAAATTTCTTTTCTATTTAGAAAAGAAATTTTATGCTGGTCCAGACTCTCAGACATGGGGCAGAGCTGTTCCTTGCTCTCCCTGTGCCCAGCCGTTCATGAGGCAGTCGGGAGGCATGGAGGGTTCTAGCCCTGGCCCACCACCCCGGCAGAGCCTCACAACAAGCCAGACGACCGCCCCACTCCACGGGCACCCCCATTTTCCACATTTGGACTTCCCTCTCGTCAGAACTCCATCCAGCAGACCAGCCCATCACAGTCCGGCTCGCACGGCCGAGCGGCCGCGAGGTTCATCAATAAATGCTTTAAAGAGAGGATGCCTCCCGCACGGCAAGCCTGGCAAGCTGCTCGTGTTGTATTTGATATGCCAAATACCAGTAACAATTATATTAGGTCATTCCCATGACCTAATATAGTGGTTTGAGGCTCTTTATGTTCCTGTAGCAAGCCGATGCCCTTGGCTCTACTGGCATGAGACAGGACATATAGAGATATTACTGGTGCCCGCTCTAGCAAATAGATGATGAACGGGAAGATCGTGATCGTGATCGTGATTTAGAAAATTTAGAATAATTTTCTTTTTTATTTCTAAAATAGAATAAAATTATTTTGGAATAAAATATTCTATTTAAATATATTTATTAAATTATTCTAAAATAATTTAATTTTAATTTAACACAATCTAAAAGCTGTGTTGAAGAAAATGTTATTTTTAAAAACTTTACTCAAAACACTTTATTTTTTAATATCTTATTATACCATGTTAGATATGGATAGCTTTCGAGACTCACAGACATGGGGCAGAGCTGCTACTGGCTCTCCCTGTGCCCAGCCGCTCACGAGGCCACTTGCGGCTGTGCAGTTCATCAATAAATGCTGGATTTTGAGATGACTGCAAGAGTATGCTACCCGCACGGCAGAGCCTGGCAAGCTACCCGTGTCGTATTTGATATGCCAAATACCGGTAACAATTATAGACCTCATTCCCATGACCTTATGGAATGATTTGAGGCTCTTTATGTCCTGGAGCAAGCAGGTGCCCTTGGGCTCTACTAGCATGAGACAGGACATATGGAGATGTTACTGGTGCCCGCTCGAGCAAATAGATAGTGAACGGGAAGACAGTGACAGTGACAGTGAAGCCAGGGTTCATACTAATGAGATTCTCTTCTGTGTAAATACTGATGGAGGTTGTGGCAGTTACAGAAGTCACCTTGACACTGAATGAGTAACTTCTGAATTATTATTATATATGTTATGAATTCTATGTTATCTAGATGGGGCACAGCTTCTGTTTATACCCACGGGTCCCAGCATGGGACGGTTAGAGTTCCGAGGAGACTACCACCCTGGCTACAGTGAGACTATTGTTTAAGATTATAGGAAGGATAATACTAGTTTGCCCTCTAGCAGGCAAAGAGTATGACCCTTTCAGTATATGGAGAACAAGATACTTAGAATCACCCTGGTGCAGAAAATAAATAAGGACCTTGTGAGTACCATCTATATTACATGAAGCCCATGAAATAAAGATGTATTACTTTATACCAGCACCCCTTCTCTCTCCAGTGTTTTGACATAAGAGATAATCTTGGAGGAAGGGATTAGTTTTTGGCATAATCATTTGTTTAGACCTGTAGTAGGGGTGTGGCACCACCCTTCTACACCCTTCTACTCTCTAGAAGCTGTTTAGTTGATCTTTGTTGATAGGACCCTCCCTTAAGTTAGGATTACTTTTGTGTATATAATGGGACTGACTTGAGGTACTGTCCCTCTTTGGTAGGACTCCTTTCTGGTGAGATCCACTTTGATGGGACTCTATCTCTGGTGGGATCCTCTTTGGTGGGAGACTTGGGCCCTCGTGCATGGTCTAAGTTCTCACCAGAGCTAGAGGTCTTCCATTGTATTGGATTGTGTTAGTAGAGCTTGTTCTACTATTAAAAGCCTTTTGGAACTGCACCGGACTGGTGAGTTTTCATCTGTTCCCCTGCAGCCTCGGAGGTAGAAGAGAACTTCTGTCCTGATACTGTTGGGGACCCCAGCAGCTCCCCAACAATCCAAGAACTAGTTTTGAGCACACCTAATAGTAGGACAGTGCCAGGAATTGTTTGCCTAGTAACAAGCAAAACAGACACTTTCTGCCCTTCTTGAATTTACCATTCAATGGGAAGTTTTAACAATAATAAGAAAACAGAGAGTCATTCTTCCTTCTCTACATTATCTGGTAAGTCTAGAAATAGAACATATAGTAGACGTTTAAGAAACATTACTCAAATTCAAATGAAGATTCAGCAGAAGGCCTGGAAATTACCTGGAGGGAAAAAAAGATTTTGCAATTTGTTCAAGGTGTTTGGACAAAACCTATCAGGAAGTTGAGAAGATGTGGTTTTCCTTTTTAATTCATTTGCTTGCTGCTCACATCAAGCTTGGAACTTTTGATCAGGCTTTCTGGTAACATATCACTTTCTAATATAGTCATGCTTCCCATTATACATAAGCACTGTTTGGTTAAATATTACTTAAGCTGTGTCCACCTGCTTGGGGGTGGGGGTGTTCATCAGAAAATAAAGCATTATGTTTGGTTGGAACTTGCTCTATTTTTTTTTTCACCATACTGGTTTCTACTTTTCTGTTTGTGTCTCGGGGGAGAGTCCCAGACCACAGCCTTCTGGTTGAGTGAAAATGTGTCAGGGCCTGACCCTGTCTTATCTTTAATACTTCCTTTGCAAATGAACAATAGAAAGATGGAAAGATATTTTGACTCCATCTATACAGAATGCTTTGAAAACACCAGCTTACAAAAGAATTGGCTGGAAAATAAAAGCAGAAGGAAAATTACAGAGCTGAAAGAATCCTTGGAGAAAGTTGAATCAGGTGCCCAGGGAGTGGGGTGAGCCACCTCCAACACGCTTTGCAGATGAGGTCAGGCAGGAGAAATGATTTACCTAATGACAACCCTATTTTAAGGAAACAATGAAAATGCTTCTCAAGGGAAGCCTTTGGTTTTTGTAGAAAGATTCTCTAGTGAATGCATTACATGTATTTGTGTTTTCAGAACCCAGAAATAGAAAGCAAATTGTGAGCACGGTGTAATTTACCTACAATATTCTGAATTCCTTTTTTCTTCCTTATTTTTTTTTATTTTGCCTCACGGTCTTTTCTGCTCCTTCTCTGAGAGGTTTTGCTGAAGTCTCCACCTAAGTGGATGAAACTCTGTGTTCCATTTCTTCCTCTGCCAGTTTCTGCTTACTGTATTCTGAATCTCTGTTGTGAGATGTTGTACATATGTAGGATTGTTAGGAAGAATTAATCTCCTAGCATCGCATATGGTCTTTTTTTTATCATTCCTAGCAACTTTCTTTGCTCTGTAGTCTTTGTTTCTTGATATAGTCACTCAGTTTTCTTTTGATAGATTTTTTTCTTGTTATATCTTGTCCAATTCTTCTATATTTTATCTATCCTTGTCACAGTCCAAGTGAGTTTTTTATAGGCAACACATGGTTGTGTCAAAGATTATTTTTTAATCTTATAATCCATCTTTTAATTGGTATGCTTAGACTATATTTAAGATGACTAGAAAAGTATTTCAGTTTAGATTCTGTTGTTTTCCATTTAATCCTGTTTCCAACCCCACCCCCATCCCCCAAACCTGGCTAACTTCTTTGAAGTTACTTGAATCTTTTTCCTCTTTCATATTCCATTTTGCTTTGTCTGTTGTGTTTCTGGCTTTATTTCTTTGTCTAGTTCACTTGAGGTTTCTCTGGCAACGACAATAAACATACTTAAGATTTCAGTATATTGAAGATGGTTTACCACTTTAAGTGAAAGGTAGAAACTTTGCCTCTGCTTCCCCGCTAAGCAATTATCTCATACTTAAATATTTTGAAATCATCATCAGCCAACTTAATAATTTTTGTCTTCAATCAATCATTCCACATATTTTAAAGAACTAAAAAAGAGAGCCATCTTCTTCCCAATGCCTTTTATAGATAGCCTCTGTTGAGGGGTTAGTGGCGGGCCGCACCTATCTTCACTCACGACTTACTCCTGGCTTTGTGCTCAGGAATCAGTCCTAGCCAAGATCAGGGCACCTTATGATATGGCTGAGATAAGACTGTGTGGGATGTTTGCAAGACAAATCCCTGGCCCATTTTAACTATCTCTTCAGCCCATGATAGAACTGGTATGTCTATGGCTCTCTCTTAATTCTTGGTATTACAAATTTCCATTTGGCATTATTTCTTTTAGTACAAACTTCCTTCTATTTGTGGGCCAAGGGATATTATAGCTTGTAGGGCATTTTCACACAGCTGACTCATGTTTGATCTCAGCACCACATATGTTTCTCCAATCCTGGCCAGGAGTGATCTCTGAGGGCAGAGCCAGAAGTAAGCTCTGGACACCGGTGTGGCCCCCAACCAAGGCTTTTATTTGGTTGAAAGAGATTTATTTGGTGGAAGAGAGGTGTAATTGATGGTGAAGAGTCCTCATTTCCTTTTATCTGGACATCTGGTTTTCCTTAATTTCTTGGTATTACTTAATTATTTGCTGAATGTGGATTGCTTAATTGTCTTTTTAAAAAATATGCCAACTCTTTTCTGACCTCCATAGTTTTTGATGGAAATTCACAGTCATTTAAAAAAACATTCTGCTTCCCTTCTACTTCTTTCTGTTTTCATAGTTTCTTATGAAAGGTCCACAGTTAATAGAACATTTTTCCTTCTTAGCGATGTATCACTTTTGCTTTGGCTGCTTTTAATACATTACTTTGGCATCCAACAGATTACTTAGGACGTGTCTTGGCATGGAGTTCTCTATGGATTTATTTTTCTTTTGGAATTCTGTAGCTTCTAGAGTCTATAAGTTTATATTTTCACAAAATTTTACATTTTTTACAATTGTCTCTCCCAGTTATTTCCCTGAACTTCATTCTTCATTTTTTTTCTCCAATGACATAAGAATTCAATGTTTTTTTCATGTCACATTAGTCCTGAGCCTCTGATTTTTTTAAATATTATCTCTTCTCCATTTTTCACATTGGATAATCTCTAATGCTCCATTTCAATTATGAATCTTTCCTCTTTGATGCCATTACCATTTCATTATCATGCTCATCTAATGAGATTTTATTTGGCTTTCTTATCTTTTACTTATATACTTTTTGTTTCACTTTTGTATATTTTTAAAAATCATTTTGCTGCTCCTGATGCCGTCTGCCCGAAGCCCAGCAGCTCCCTGCTCTCACCACCAGGTGCGTTCCCCGTGGTGGGCAAGCACCGAGGCACCCTTTTCCAGGATAAAGGGTTGGAACTTTGAGAAGGGGGCCAAGCCACACCCAGTTCTTCGGACCGCTCTCCTGACGCCATCTGCCCAGAAGCCAGCAGCTTCCTGCTCTCCCCCACCAGCTGAGTTCCCGCGGTGGGAAGGTCCAAGGCACCCCTTTCCAGACAGAATAAAGGGCTGGAACTTTGAGAAGGGGACCAAGCCACACCCAGCTTCTTCGGATCTTCCACTGGACTACCTCCACCCCCGACCCCCTGACTCGGAACCACCCACCAACACCCCCAAAATTCAAAACCGGCGCAGGACGCACTCAGAAGTAATATCTATCTACCTGAGATACCACTGAGCATTTGCCCCTACATTCTTTGCTATACATCCCTAACTGCAAAGTAATACAGGCACCTACTAACTCTATTGACTAGTCACCCAGAACACACATTTTCAACCTATGATAGTCATTATGGTAAAGCAATGCAGAATTCCTTCAAGCTCTACGATTGATTGAAGTCACTAATACAGATGAGTCAAGCAATAACGATGAGCTATATGACCTCTCTGAAAAGGAATTTCGGAAGGAACTGTTAAAGATTCACAAGGAACTCAAAGAAACAATGGAATACAAAGTCAATAAAATACAAGAGGACCTGAGAGCAGAACTGAGTAAATTTCAGACCAAAGTACAAGCAGAAATGACAGATATTAAAAATGAGGTAAGTGAACTGAAAAACACAGGAGAAGGACTCCAAAGCAGAGTAACAGCTACTGAAGAAAAGAATTAGTGATCTCGAAGACGAGGTTAAGAGATTCTGTAGACTACACCAGAAGATGGAGAAAAGACTCACAATCAACGAACAGACTACCAGAGAAAATCGGGATGAAGCCAAGAGAAACAACATACGCATCATTGGGATCCCAGAAGGGCAAGAAGAAAACCCTGATGAAGAAGAAACTTTCAAAGTCATCATCACTGAGAAGTTCCCTGAACTGGAAGAAAGCATGATATTATACTTAGAGAACCCTAAACTCGCGACCCAAAAAACTCTTAGAAACAATAGATATGTATAGCAGAGTGGCAGGGTACAAAATCAATACCCAAAAGTCGATGGCTTTCCTATACACAAATAATGAAAGAGAAGAAAGGGATATTAAGAAATCGATTCCATTCACAATTGTACCACAGAAAATCAAATACCTAGGAATCTGCTTAACCAAGTATGTAAAGTACCTATACAAAGAGAACTACAAGACTCTGCTTCAAGAAATAAAAGAGGACACAAGGAAATGGAAACACATTCCCTGCTCATGGATGGGAAGAATTAACATTAAAAAGATAGTAATACTCCCTAGAGCTTTGGACAGATTCAATGCAGTTCCTATAAGGATACCCATGACATTCTTTAAAGAAATTGACCAAACACTCCTGAAATTCGTATGGAATAATAAATCACCACGGATAGCTAAAGCAATCCTTGGGAAAAAGAAGATGGGAGGCATCACCTTTCCCAACTTCAAACTGTACTACAAAGCAGCAGTAATAAAAACAGCATGGTACTGGAATAAAAACAGACCTGAGGATCTGTGGAACAGAGGTGAGTATCCTTACACCCACCCTCAAAGACATGATCATTTAATCTTTGATAAAGGTGAAAAGAGTCCAAACTGGAGTAAGGAAAGCCTCTTCAACAAGTGGTGCTGGGAAAACTGGACAGCTACATGTAAAAAAATGAATTTGGACCTGTGTCTAACACCTTGCACAAAAAATCAGATCAAAATGGATTAAAGATCTCAATATCAGACCTGAATCCATAAAGTACGTTGAAGAAAATATAGGAAAAACCCTCCACGACATTGAAGCTAAAGACATCTTCAAAGGTGAAACACCATTAACAAAGCAACTAGAAGAAAAGATAAACATATGGGACTACATGAAACTAAAGAGCTTCTGCACCTCGAAAGAAACAGTGAGCAAGACAGAAAGACAGTCTACAGAATGGGAAAAGAATATTCACCCAATACCCATCTGATAAGGGGTTAATATCCAGGATATATCAGACACTGGTGCAGCTATATAAGAAGAAAACAGCCAACCCCATTTAAAAATGGGGAGAAGAAAGGAACAGAAACTTTGACAAGGAAGAAATTCGAATGGCCAAAAGGCATATGAAAAAATGCTCATCATCACTAATCATCAGAGAGATGCAAATCAAAACAACAATGAGATATCACCTCACACCACAGAGACTGGCCCCTATTCCAAAGGGTAAAAAGCAACAAGTGCTGGCGTGGATGCGGGGAAAAGGGGACTCTCATACATTGTTGGTGGGTATGTTGACTTGTACAACCTTTCTGGAAAACAATATGGACATTCCTCCAAAGACTAGAAATTGAGCTCCCCTTTGACCCAGCCATACCACTCCTGGGAATATACCCTGGGAAGCCAAAAACACACAGTGGGAACACAATCCGCACTTTTATTTCCATAACAGCACTATTCACAATAGCCAGAACCTGGGAAACAACCAGTATGCCTGAGAACTGATGACTGGATAAAGAAACTGTGGTACATCTACACAATGGAATACTATGCAGATGTTAGGAAAAATGAAGTTATGAAATTTGCCTATAAATGGATGGACATGGAAAGGATCATGTTGAGTGAAATTAGTCAGAAGGAGAGACATAGAATGACTGCATTTATTTGCATGACATAAATATATCATGTGGTCTTACCAAAAGTGGAAATTACCATAAACGTGGGGGGAGTCAGAGTTTAGGTAAGACAGAGAAGGGAACATGTGTGAATAAATGTCAAAAGGGTTGATACCAACATAGAACTGAGCATTAAATATAGGCAAAAAATGCACATGATGGCTTCCAAGTGTATGTAGTGCAACCCACAATGTGTAGGAGAAGGAAGGGAGAGAGAGGGAGAAAGAAAAGAGATAAAGAACCTGCCATTTAGGCAGGCTATGGGAGGGGGATGGAATTGGGAACATTGGTGGTGGGAAATGGGCACTGGTGGAGGGTGGGTGCTGGAACACTATGTGACCGAAACCTCCAAACATGAACAACCTTCTAATTGTATATCTCATGGTGGTATAATAAAATGTTTAAAAAATCATTTTGCTTATTCCAGTTTTTCCAATCATTTCAAGATTAACTCTTTCCTCCTTGAATATTTGTGAAATAATTTCAATATTTGTGTTATCTTGGTATTTTTCCTTTAAAATATTTTCTCCTGTGAGTGCCAAGGTTTTGCAGTTTTTTAATGCAATTAAAAAATGAGTTTGATGGGGGCTTGGGTGCTGGAACACTGTATAACCGAAATCTGAGCATGAAACATCTTTGTAATTGTATATCTCACGGTCGGATAATAAAATATTTTTTAAAAATTAATAAATAAATTAAAATAAAAAATGACTTTGATTATGAATGTTTTAAATTATTAAAAGACTTCCACTATTGTTTAAATA
>JAJIBD010017132.1:0-11574 GCA_021461705.1 Cryptotis parvus
TTTTACAGAGCCGTTTTGCTCTCTCTCTCTCTCTCTCTCTCTCTCTCTCTCTCTTTCTCTCTCTCCATTCTTTCTTTCCTTCCTTTTTGACAGGTATCAATCTTCAGCTGATCACTATGCTTTTTCAGAACCTGTTTGCCTTTCCATTTTGAGTGCTGAGAGTCTGAGCATTCAATAGTTTTTCACTATTACTACTCAGAGAATTCTTTTCCCTTCTTCACGTCTAGCTGGTAATGTCACTATTTATGGTTAGAAATGTTTCTAGCTTTCTCAAAAAACAATCAAATTATATAGGCAGGAGAAGCAATCTGTATCTTACTATTTTCTTAAAGCTGGGCAAGATGGCTAACGACCCTTAGATTTTGGTTCAAAATAGACTCAAATAATGTATACAGCTATCAGAGAGCAACTTGGTATTAGTTTTTCTTGTTGATGAAACCACAGGTCTCTGGTTCTGTAGGTTTAACATCCTGCCTGAACTCAGTTATTCTGCAATTGTTTGCTGGCAGATTGATTCACCTAATGGGGGAAACTGATTAAAAACATTAAAAAGGGGCCAGAGTGATAGTCCAGAGAGTAGGGTGTTTGCCTTGCACTCTGCTGACCCGGGTTCAATCCCGGAATCCCATATGGTTCTTTGAGCACCACCAGGAGTAATTCCTGAGTGCAGAGCCAGGAGTAACCCCAGAGCATCGCCAGATGTGAACCCCCCAAAAAACATTAAAAGAAATATATAGGGTGTTGAAAGGATGAGTGTTGGAACACTGTACAATGAAATTGAACCATGAACAACTTTGTAATTGCTTATCTCACAACTAACTGTGGGACTCAATTAAAAAATGTAATTGTGATAAAATGAACATACTGTAAAATGTGACAATATTAACCATTTAAAACCCACTTTTAATGCTGTGAAGTATATTCATACTGCTGGCAACCAATCTCAGATCTTTTTCATTTTGCAAAAGTGAAATTCTTTCTACATTTTAACAACCCTCTTTATTCTTCTCTGTCACTAGCCTCTGGCAACTGGCATTTTATTTTCGGCCTCTAAGTATTTTAGTTCTTTAGGTACCTTCTCAGATGGAATCAGTTAGTATTTGTGATGGGTTTATTTTAGTTAACTTAAGGCCCCCAAGTTTCATCCATCTTATAGCATGTGTCAGAACTCCCTCCTTTTTTAAAAATTTGTTTTTTGGCCACACAGAGCAGTGATCAGGGGTTTATCCTGGTCTTCACTCAGGAATCACTCCTGGTGGGGGTTTGGGGGCCACATAGAATGACTGGAATTGAACCTTGTCGCCATATGCAAGACAAGTACTTGTTGTCTTGTTGGTAGTACAAGTTGGTAGTACCAGTACTACCAACTCTACTACCTCTCCAGCCCCAAGAACTCCTGTTAATTTTTCCATATTCACATTTAAAATTTTATTTTTTAATTTAAATTTTATTTAAACACAGTAGTTCACGAAGTGATGCATTTGTTACAGGCATTCAATATTCCAACCCCAATCCCACCACCACTGTCACCTTCCCTCCATCCGCTGTCCTCATTTTCCCAACCACCCTTCAAGCCTGCCTTCAAGCAGGCCAACACTACTCTTCCTATATCGTGTTTAGTAGACTTTTGTTTTTGTTTTTAATTTTTTGCATCACACCCAGCAATGCTCAGGGGCTACTCCTGGCTCTGCACTCAGGAATTACTCTTGGCGGTGCTCAGGGGACCATATGGGATACTGGGGATCAAAACCGTGTCGGCCAGCGTGCAAGGCAAATGCCCTCTCTGCTGTGCTATCGCTCCAGTCCCCTTTTTCTATATAGTGTTCATCACCACTAAATGGATAATGCAGTCAAACAATACGTCAGTAAAAGGAAATTTGTGAAAATCTTTATATCTCACCATGGGGATATTAAGTCTTTCTCTGAGCATTTATTAAGCTGTTGTTGCTAGCTATCTGTGTTATGTTTTTGTTAGTGGAGCTTAGTAGCTTCCATGCTGCATTCCCATCCAATCTGATGTACTCTCCCTGGGATGTTAGTATTGTAGAGTTTTTGAGAAAATCCAGAATATTGAACTGGGCACCGAGTTTACATGGTGGTGGTGCTGCAGTGGGTAGCTTCCGAGGGCTTCTGAAAGTTTAGGCGGGTGGGGCATGCATCCAGCCCCACTCCGAGAAGACCAGAGTTTTTAGTCAAGAAAAACCTAGTGTAGCTGAAATTTTTTTCTTTTTTTTTTTTTAAACTTTTTACTATACCACCGTGAAACATACAATTACAAAGGTGTTCATAATTGGTTCTTGGTAATACAGTATACCAGCACCCATCCCTCCACCAGTGCCCCATTTCCACCACCAATGTACCCCACCCCCTCCTGCCCACCCCCCCATGTTGCCTTAATAGCAGGTACGCCAGTTTTCCTCTCTTTCTCTCTCTGTCTCTCTCTCTCTCTCTCTGTCTCTGCATCTCTCTCCCTCTTATTTTACACATTGTGGCTAGCCCTGCAGATATTTAGAGTTTATCACTTAAGTCTCTTTGTGTATATTCAATGGTGAGTTTTAATCTGCCATTACCATTTCCCACATTTTGTAAAACACTGGTATCTATTTATGTCGTATTAATGAATGCAGTCATTCTTTACCTGTCCTTTTCCTTCTGACTAATTTCACTCAGCATGATAGTCTCCATGTCCATCCATTTGCAGGTAAATTTCATAATTTCATCTTTTCTGACAGCCGCATAGTATTCCATAGTGTAGATGAACCACAGTTTCTTTAGCCAGTCCTCTGTTCTCGGGCATTTAGGTTGTTTCCAGATTCTAGCTATAGTGAATAGCGCAGAGATGAATAAAGAAGTACAGATAGTGTTTCTGCTATGTGTTTTTCGGTCTCTAGGGTATATTTCCAGGAGTGCTATTGCTGGATCAAATGGGAGCTCAATATCTAGTTTTCAGAGGAATGCTCATATTGTTTTCCAAAAGGGCTGGACTAGTCGGCACTCACACCAACAGTGGATCAGAGTCCTTTTTCCCCACATCCACGCCAGCACCGGTTGTTCTTGCTGTTTTGGATGTGTGCCAGTCTCTGTGGTGTGAGATGGTACCTCATTGTTGTTTTGATTTGCATCTCCCTGATGATTAAAGATGAAGAACACTTTTTCATATGCCTTTTGGCCATTGAATTTCTTCTTTTTTGGAAGCTTCTGTTCATTTCTTCTCCCCATTTTTTGATGGGGTTGGCTGTTTTTTTCTTGTGGAGTGCTACCAGTGCCTGATATATCCTGGATATTAACCCCTTGTCAGATGGGTATTGGGTGAATATCCTTTCCCACTCTGTGGATTGTCTTTGTATCTTGGTCACCGTTTCTTTTGAGGTGCAGAAGCTTTTTAGTTTTATATAATCCCATTTGTTTATCTTTGCTTGCATTTGCTTGGTCAGTGGTGTTTCGTCTTTAAAGATACTTTTCGTTTCGATGTCGTAGAGCGTTTCTCCTATGTTTTCTTCGATGTACCTTATAGATTCATGTCTGATGTTGAGATCTAGAATCCATTTTGATCTGACTTTTGTGCATGGCATTAGAAGGAGGTCTAAGTTCATTTTTTTACATGTAGCTGCCCAGTTTTCCCAGCACCATTTGTTGAAGAGGCTTTCTTTGCTCCACTTAACATTTTTTGCTCTTTTATCGAAGATTAAGTGGTTGTATATTTGTGGGGTGCGTTTCAGGATACTCAGTTCTATTCCATAGGTCTACAGGTCTGTCTCTATACCAATACCACACTGTCTTAATTACAACTGCTCTGTATTAGAGCTTGAGGTTGGGGAAAGTGATACCTCCCATCTTCTTTCCCCCAAGGATTGCTTTAGCTTGAAATTTTCTGTAGTTTGGCATCTGCGTGGTGCTCCAGCTATGAGGTAGTGGAGTCCACTTGAGGCATGGCAGCGGCTGTTGGGGTGTGAGTGTGGCAGCGGGGCCTTTGGCAGAGTGGAAATTTGGCTCACTCCTCTCCCGACATCGACCCAGAGGTCTCAGACAGGGACAAATGATTCTGAGAAATTCTTTTGCAAGGAGTTAATCTCATTTAAGATTTAGTAATGAGTCTCTGGAGGAGGGCCAATACATGAATTTACATGGTGGTGTTAGTGGAAGTTTTTTTTTCTTTTGTTGAATCACCTGTGAGTTACTCCGTTACAAAGTTGTTCATGAATGGGTTTCAGTCATACAATATTCCAACAAGGTCCCTTCCTGAGTGGGCATTTCTCACCACCAATGTCTCCAGTTTCCCTCTGGCTCCCACAACACCCTGCCTATCTCTATGGCAGAAACTTCTCTCTCTCTTTCCTTTTAAGCATGGTGGTTTCAATATTGTTACTGGAAATAACTCGCTTTTAACACTAAATAATATTTTATTGTGCATTTGTATTATATTTTATTTAGTTATTTATTGTGGACACTTTGGTTACTTCTATATTTTGGCCACTGTGAACAATGCATGTATAGGCATTTATTTGATTTTCCACTATAAACTCTTTTGGGTATCTATCCATAAGTGGAACTTCTAGGTTATTTGATAACTATTTTTTGAAATATTTGAGGATATGCCATAATGTTTTCAATAGAGATAGCATTCTTTTATTTTTTATTTTTATTTAAACATTTTTTATTATACCACGGTGATATATACAGTTACAAAAGTGTTCATATTTGGGTTTCAGTCATACAGTGTTCCAGCACCCATCTCTCCACCAGTGCACATTTCACTCCACCAATGTCCCATGGTTCCTCACCTCCCCCAACCTGCGTCTATGGCAGGCAATTTTCATTTCTCTCTCTCTCCCTCTGTGTGTTTCTTCTTTTACATACTGTGACTTGCAATATACAGTTAGAGGTGCAATAGCATTATTTTAAATTCTTATCAATGGTATACAAAGATTTTCTCTTTTACACATTCACATAAACATTTACTATTGCGTTTTTGTGAATAGTTAGCACCCCCAATGGATATGCATTGATTGTTGACTTTGTGTGATTTTCATTTCCATAATAATTAGTGTTGTTGAGCATTGAAAAAATACACGAAGGGGACCAGAGCAATAATATAGTGTGTAGGACACCTGGGTTTAATTCCCAATATCCAATACGAGCACTGCCAGGAGTCAATCCTGAGAGTCGCTGGGTCTGCCCCCCAAACAAACAAGCAAAAGACAGGAAGATATGTTTATTGGCCACTTTTTATCTTTTTTTAAAATTAATTTTTTTTTTGATTTTATTTTATTATCCCCCCAAATATTATTACACCATTTTAGACATTCAATTGAAAGATGCTCATGTAGAGTTTTGGTTCCACAGTGTTCCAACACCCATCTCTCCACCCAAACCCATCTCCCATCACCAATGTCCCCACCTCCCTCCCCCTCCCACACCTCAACTACTTGGCGGGTTCTGAATGTCATTTCTCTCCTCTTTATCTCTCCCTCCCGCCAAACTTTCCTGCTCTTTGTGGAATGCAGTGCATTAAAAGACATTACTGTTTCCACCATTTTAATGGACTGCGCTGCACGCAAGCAGCAGCAACCTGGGCTAAAACTGGTTTTGCTCTGTTAATCTGGTCGTGAGGCAGTTTCCCAGTGTCTGGACAGCGAAAATGGTGGCTAGTGTGATGGGCGAGTCTCACCCGGCTGCTTCCAGGACCCCCCAGAGGTGATGGGCCTACTCCCAAAACCCGTCTGCCCTCTTGGGGGTCCCATAGTCAGTTGGGCCCGGGGGCGGGCTCCAGCCTCCCCAGCCACTTGTGAGCCTCTTCATGCTATGGCTCCACTTTTTATCTTTTTAAAAAATGCTATTCAAGTACTGTGCCCAATGTTTTAATATATTTTTATTTTTTAATTAAAATACCATGCTTCACAGAGTACAAAGTTTTTCATAATTCAGTTGTTAGAAAGATTCATCATTGAATACCAGTCCCACCACCAGTGTGTTCCTACCACCAAAAACCCTCGCTTCCACCCCTCCTATCCCAGTGCCTGCTCCCTTAGCCAGTACTAATTATATTGTCCATATATGGCAATGGTACTGAAAAGTCATGACTTTTATTTTCTGGTTTGTTATGGGTGAATCTGACCAATTTCTGAGTTTCCAGAACATAGTTGATTTCTACTAGTTTGAGCTTCGAGGCCATGCATCACAGGGCAAGCCAATAAGATCCAAGACACTGCCCTGTGTGTCTGTGTCTCTGGATCATGGCTGACAGCCCATAAGCAATTCGTGGGCAGGCCCATTGGGCCTTCCCAAAGGGATAGAGGTGTGGGAAGGGATCTGAGCTCCATTTCCAAGGAAGCCTGGTGACTTTAACTGCCTGGTGACTTTCAAGCCTGCATACCTGGGTTTGAAATCGGTTTCTCTCCTAGGTGTGGCTCTGACGAGCTGTGCAGTCCGGATGTTGAAAATGACTGCAATTATGGTGTATGAGGTTCTTTTGACTTCTTACAAGGCCCTTTTTGGGGTGGTGGGCCATAAATATATTTTTTTAAAAAAATTGTTGTGGGCCTGGAAAGATAGTACAGTGGGTAGAGCATTTACCTTGCATGCACCCAACTGAGGTTCAAACCCTGGCATCCCATATGGTCTCCAAGAACTGCTAACAGTAATTCCTGAGTGCAACATTGGAAGCATCTGTTCAAATCCAAGCCTTTAAATTTTTCTCCAGTGGTTCTAGCACAGTATATGTTGTGGACTATTTTTTTGGGAGAGAGGGGGTTTGGGCAACATCCCTTAGTGTTCAGGGATTACTCTTGGCTCTGTGTTCATGGATCACTCCTATTCGGCTTGGGGGAACTATATGATTGAACCCCAGGTGGGCAGCATACAAGGCAAGCACCCTACCATTTTACTAGCTCTCTGGCCTCTACACTGAACTCTTTAAAGTTCATGACTATTTTAGTAACATTAATATTACTGAGTCAGTTATTTAATCTTAATTTAATACTTTGACTTGGCTTATATTATTTTTATTCAACTTTTTATGTAAAAAAGATACTATATTTAAACACTATGGTTTATGAAATTCTTCATATAATACAATTGTTTGTATAATACACCAGTGGTTCATATAATGCAGTTGTTATGGGCCTTTGTTGTTTGAGCACCAATTCTACCACCAAAGTAACCTTTCCTCCCCACTGCCCCATTCACCAACCACCCTCCAAGCCTGCCTCTTTATCAGGCACATAATAATTTATCTTATATTGTTTGTTGCAGCTAAATGGCTAAAGAAATGATCAGAAATACGTCAGTAAAAGAAAAACCTGTGAAAATTGTTATATCTCACCTTGGGGTTGTTAAGACTTCCTCTAAGGATTTATTAAACTGTTGCTAATTCAGAGTTATTACATGTGTTCATTGAGTTTATTTGGCTTCTATGCTATTTTCCCATATAACTTGGTGTGCACCTACCAGAATTTTAGTATTGATAAATTTTCATAGCTGTGGGGTCCAGAAACTTTAGGATCTATTTGTTGGGCCAATGAGTTGAAAAGACCCCTGAATTCTCAGCCTGGACATCAGTATTACCTGAAATTTTCTGTGGCTTGCTGTCTCTGCAGGGAGTATTGGTGAAGTGGCGGAACTGAGCTGTTGGTGTGCCTTCAGCCAAGGATTGTGGGTGTGGGTACAGCTTGCCAGAGCTTCTGCAGGGCAAGGCTTGGTCTGCCCCCGTACTGAAGGTGTCCAAGAGTTCTCAGCCCGGGGATTGGTGTGTCCTTTTTATTTTAGCTGTTTGGCATCTACTGGGAAATTTAGTTGTGAATTGGTAGAGCAGGGCCATATGGGTGTGTCTTGGATTTTCAAAATAAAGCAGATGTTGTGTCTCTGGACATAGAAACCAGCAAGTTATCCTTTAATCTCTGTGCAGATACTGAGGCCTTACACAGTGGCTGATTTCCATCGGACGGAAGAGCTCAGTGCCTGATACAGCTTTTCCTGTATGTGTTCCTGTGAAGTAGAGCTAAGCAGCTCTGTTGAGTAGCTAGGTGAAATATTGATCCAGGTAGGTCAGTGTTGTCTGTGTATTTATTTGATCTCCCTTTAGACACCAGCAGTTGGAGCCAAGGAGATTCTTTGTTTGCTTTTAATCCACACCAGAAGCTGCCCAGGGGTACTTCCTGGTTCTGCACTCAGGAATCACTTTTAGCTGTGTTTGGTGGACCATATGGGATTCTGGGGATCCAACCCAAGTCTGCTGTGTGCAAGGCAAGTGCCTTACCTGCTGTACTATTTCTCTGACCCCGAAGGAGGTTCATTTTTGCTTTGAATTAATGACTCTACAGGATCCACATTAAAAGTTTTGAGATAACAGGCCTCAATGCTTGGCAACTTCTCCCCTAAACTTTTCAAGCCAAGGATGTCTTTTAAACTCTTAATTTGCATAGATTTAGGGTCTCACTGTACTTGTTAGTGACTTGGGTACAGATCCAAATCTGTCTTAAGGAGAAATTCTTAAGATAAATAGGTGTGGGGCTGGATCGATAGGGATAGTTAGCCTTGCGGGCATCCTACCTGGTTCGATCCCTGACATCCATATGGTCCCCTGAGCACCGCCAGGAAAGTGTAGAGCCAGGGAGTAACCCCTGAGATCCTAAAGACACACACACACGCACGTGTGTGTGTGTGTGTGTGTGTGTTAAGCTAGATAGATATGTTTATCTTAGTTCTATTAGAATCTTACTATCAGGCAAGAGCACAAAGCAGATTAGTATCCCAAATGTCCAGATGTCTGAAATTTAAGCATGGATATCTCACATGCCATTTTCTCATGAAATCCATGAGGAAAGGTATGTGAGAAGAAAAGACTAAGAAAGAGTCTAAGCATTCATTCCTTTAGCTTATTTTAGGAACTTTTTGAAATTAAGCAATTGGACCAATAATCTTGGTCCAATTCAGAAATTCAGAAAATTCTGTGTCCAAACTAACGTTTAACAACAGTCCTTCAACTTTAACTGGTGACTTCCTGAGAGCAAAGTGTGTGGAATACTTTGGATTCTGTTTTTCTTTTATAATAGAATTGAAATATGTGATGTGCTGTTACTATGTACATGAAGTGAATTATATTACTTGTATCACTTGTCTTCCGTTGTTCATCGATTTGCTCGAGTGGCACCAGTAACATTCTCCATACATCCTGTCACATGCTAGTGTAGCCCAAGGGCATCTGCTCGTTCCAGGAACATGAAGAGCCTCAAACCATTCCTTCAGGTCATGGAAATGAGGTCTATTATTGTTACTGGTTTTTTGGCATATCAAATATGACACGGGTAGCTTGCCAGGCTCTACCATGTGGGTGGGATACTCTTGTAGTAGCCTCTTAGCCCCTGCATTTATTAATGAACTGCAGGTGAATTATATATATATATGTAAATATATATTATATATAAATGAATATATAGTGAATTATTTTCAGCCAAAAAAATCTTTTGAATGTTTTTCTTTCTAATTTTTTAAAAAATAAAACAAAAATAAAATTATGCAGTTTTATCAGTCTCTGCACACTTGCTTTTGCAATTATGAAGATGAGTATTACATTTATTCTTTTAAATTTAATTTTTGGTGTATGTTATTTCAAACAGATTTATTGAAAAATAATTCATTGTAAAAATAAAAATTATTTAATCTGTGCAATTAAATTTTTTGGAGCAAATTTAAAGAGTTGTACAACTTTCATTATAATCCAATTTTGGAATAGTCTCATCGTCTTCCAAAGATTCCTTCCCTGAACTCCATAATCACTAATCTACCTTCGTCTCTGTACACTTTCCCCTTTCTGGATATTTTAGATAGGCAAAATTATATATGACTTTTGTAGAAGACAGAGAGAGAGAGAGAGAGAGAGAGAGAGAGAGAGAGAGAGAGAGAGAGAGAGAGAGAGAGAGAGAGGAGGGAACTGAGTTTATGCTGTGCATTGGGAGACCTGAGTGTGGTCTGTATACTCTATGGTCTCCTGAGTATGAAGAGGAGTGACTTTTGCCTTGCACACAGCTGACCTGGATTTGATCCCAGTATTCCAAATGATCCTGAGCACTGCCATGACAAATTCCTGAGTGCAGAGCAGCCATTGAGCATTGCCTGTTGTGACCCCAAACAAACAAACAAACAAACAAACAAACAAACAAACAAACAAACAAACAAACAGAAAGTATCCTCTATATTGTAGCATGGAAATACTCCATTCCCCTTTCTTGACTGAATAATGTTATTTATTATTATTATTATTGTTAATATATGGTTATTTTTGTATGTACTGCATATGTTTACTTATTGACACTTCTGTATTGTTATCAGGTTTTGGATATTATGAGTAATGCTTCTATGACTATTCTTTTTTTAAAAATATTTTTATTATACCATCGTGAGTTACACAAGTACAAAGATGTTCAAGTTTGGGTTTCTATGACTATTCTTGAGCTACTTTTGCTCTTTTGATAGATTTCTCACAAAAATATTTCAAGATATATTACCAGATTTGGTGATCCTCTACATCCAGGTCCTATTGTTTCTATGGGTCTGGGAAGAGGTAAATTGAGACCAGAATGAATACTTACCTTCTGATTTTGATGGAAACCCTTTAGGAGAAATTTGTAGCTAGAAAAATACCGTTGCTTCCCCTCTTAAGGTTTAAGAAGAACAAGGTGGTTCCATCTTCCTTAGGAAAGTTTACTGAGCTCCTCTGTATTGCAGAGTTGGCCTAGCAGTTAGAACAGGTCCCTTTTCTGATAGTGATTTTACTAAAGATCCATCAAAATTAAGCACGTGGCCTAGCAACAACTACAACAGTGGGTATAGGCTTATTACACGCCAGGTGCATCTTCCCATCCTCGCGTGTATGAACTCATTTCATTGTGTCCTGAAGGCAAATAGTAAAACTAATTGTGCCAGAGAGAATAGTATTAGAAGTAACTGAGATAGTAATTGGAGTAAGGTAGTTTCCTTGTTATAAAATAACTGGCAATAGAAAGAAAGACTTGAGACAGTGCTTGAGGGATTGTTCAGTAAAGTTGAACAGCAGCGCCTTTACCGCTTGACCTCTGTCAGCACCCCTGAAAGTGATCAGCTAAATTTATTACATAACACTTAGAACCAGGAATAGCAGTTCTGCTTCTTGGGGAAGACCAACTTTCAAAGTTACTACTGAACTGTTGACAGTTTAGGGCAATTCAATGTTAACCTAAGCCAGCAGGGTAGTTTTATTTTTTCTTAAAACGGAACTGTGTGACAAAGATAGTCTGTGTTTGTGCCTGACCTAAATCTTTCACTTCCTCTCTCAGAAGAGAAGCAGATGTTCAGTGTAGGACTGGTTGGAAAGGGAAATAGGGGAGATAAAGGAAACAAAAATAAAATCATGGTTAAGCTGTTCTTTAAAACATCAGCCAGTTTTAATTTTTTAATTTTTAAAATATTTTATTATACCACTGTGAGATACACAATTACAAAGACGTTCATAAGATGTTATATTTGGGTTTCGGACATACAGTGTTCCAGCACCCATCCCTCCACCAGTGCCCATTTCCCACCACCAATGTCCTAGATTCC
>JAJIBD010017133.1:0-11786 GCA_021461705.1 Cryptotis parvus
ATGTAATAAATATCTGAATGAACTTTTACATTAAGAAATTTTTTTCATCTCTGATTTAAGGTCTGAAAAAATAAACTGAAGTGAGATGCTTTGAAAAATTAGCAAAGTCATGTGTAGTATAATGAGGTAATAGAGATGTGGAGAAAATACTTTGAAATGGTGTTGCAGGTGTGACTGCTGTGCCTGGCTGCGTCAGCAGGTGGCAGACAAGGAGACAGGCTTGTCTATACCCAGTGCTATGCCCCATGGGCCCTGGATGGTTGATGGTCTGACATAGCAAAAGACTGGGCCTCCTAGGATGAACTCAGAGTCACGGCAGAGCCTGGCAAGCTACCCGTGGTATATTTGATATGCCAAAAACAGTAACAATAAAGGGCCTCTTTCCCAATGAATGGAGACTCTACCGGCACCCACTCGAGGCAAATCAATGAACAATGGGAAGACAAGTGACAAGTTTTTGTGTGGATGATGGTCAGAGTAAGTCTATTTAAATGTTGAGGTATCCCTGCAAAATCTAAATCTGAAAGCACTTGTTGAGTTCCTGACATTGGAAGGAATTTCTGTCAAAATGCCAATGGACTGAGTATATAAGCTTGCAGGCGGAAGTCCCGCATGGTTGGTACAATCCCATTTAACACCCATGTTCTGGTTCAATCCCCAGCACAATAGGGGAACCCCGACAGAGCATCACCAGAAACAACCTCTGAGGGGCGGAGGCGATAGCCCAGCGGGTAGGGCGTTTGCCTTGCACGGCCAGCCCATGCCGGCCCAGGTTCGATCCCGGCATCCCATATGGTCCCCCGAGCATCGCTAGGAGTAATTCCTGAGTGCAGAGCCAGGAGTACCCCCTGAGCATCGCCGGGTGTGACCACAAAAAAAAAAAAAAAAAAGAAACAACCTCTGAGCAATAGGATTTGCCTCTAAGCACTGCCAAATATGGTCAAACATCAAAACAAACAAAATGAAAACAAAACCATAAAGTAACTTTTAAAATTCTTAAACAACTACAGCCTTATATGATGGCAATAATAGAAACCCTAGGAAAGGATGGAAGATCTGATCTTTAAACTTAATGGTACACAAATGGTAAACTTATTTAAAAAAAAAAAAAACTATGACAAACCACAGGGAGAAATAGGACAGCATGACCCATTTGAAGAAATACAAAATATTAACAAAAACATCCAGGAAGAAGCCCAAGAATAAAACTTTCAACACAATTTTATTTTGTTTATCCTATATTGTTCAGATATTACACTGTGAGAGTTTTAAGTGTATTGTATGATGATTTGATATATAAATTCATGGCCAAATGCTTACCATAAGACTTGTTACCATAAGTTATTTCACAAAGTTGAATTTTAGATCTGAGAATTATTTATAACTGGAGACTTTAACCAAGTTTTTTCTCATTTTTCCCCATCACCACTTGAGCCTCTGGCAACTATTTTACACAATTTCATTGAGTTTGAGTTCCTTTTTTTCTTTCTTTGTTTTTAAGATCCAACATTTTAAGATACACAGGGAGATCAACGTCTTAATTGGTTTTGACTTAATTCGCTAACTATAATGACTTCAGTGGTAACCCATGTTTTAAAGTAAGTATCTCCAAGATAGTACAATGAATAAGGTATTTGCCTTGCATGTGGCTAAACCAAGTTCAATCCCTGGCAACATATGTGTTCTTCTAAGCCTCACCAGTAGTGATCCCTGAGCTTCACCTGTAGTAATCCCTGAACACAAATAAAGGAGTAAGCCCTGATTACCACCAGGTGAGATCCCAAACCCACTTGTAACTTGTCACTTGTCTTCCTGTTCATCGATTTGCTTGAGCAGGCAACAGTGCGTCTCCATTCGTTGGAAATGAGGTCCATTATTGTTACTGTTTTTGGCATATCGAATACACCACGGGTAGCTTGCCGGGCTCTGTCGTGGCTCTGGGTTCATCCTAGGGGTCCCAGTCTTTTTCTATGTCAGACCATCAACCATCCAGGGTCCACGGGGCAGAGCCCTGGGTATAGACAAGCCTGTATCCTGTCTACCACGTGCTGAATCAGTTGGGCACCACAGCCACACCTGCAATATGTCGAATATCCCAAACTCCAAAAGTAAAATAAAATGTCTCCATTCTGTAGCAGAATTATTGTGCTGAATTATTAGCAGAATTATATATATATTATACATATATACACATATGTATATATACACATATGCAAGTGTGTATTATACATGTATGTATATTGTATATTGTGTATAAGGTATGTATATATACACACACATACCTTTATAAACATATGTGTTATATATGCACTCATATTTAGAATGAATTTTTGCCATGGACAATTAGTTTATCATGCTTTTGTTATTAAACTGATGCAATGAAATAAGGATCCAAATAAGTTCAAATATTCGTTTCTTAGGGATACATAGCAAGCAGAATTGTTATGTCATATAGTGGTTTTTTTTTATTTTGTTTAAAATTACATTCACATCAAAAGTGCATTAGGTGGACAGAGTGATAGTATGGTGGGTAGGATGCTTGCCTTTCATGAAGTCAACCCAGGCCTGATACCTGCCTGGGTCTCCTGACATATGGTCTCCTGAGCCTCTCTAGAAGTGATTCCACAGTGCAGAGCTATTAGTAAACCGGTATTGCCTGAAACCCAAACCCAAACCACACACACAAAAAGTACACTAGGACACTATTTTATCCAACCTCTTGACATTTCAGTCTCCTCTTTCCTACAGACACAAGACTGACAATGTACCAAATTATACATTAGTTCAGTAATATACAAATTCAATTTGCAGCACTATTATTAAAAAATACTTGCAGTTTTATGGATCAGTGTAGAATTCTTAACACTATCAGAATCATGCTCTCTTATGCCAAATAGATGAAATCTCCAAAACTACACTGATCTTACAATATCAAACTGGAGCTAAAAGTGCAGGATTCTTCCACTGATGGTACTGCAGGCAGTGACACACTCCTCCCTCCGTTACAACAAAACCAAGGCCCCAAAGCAACCTAATCTGAAAGGGTTCTTGAATCCCTGAAGAAAGGTGACCATAATGAAAGTAGGCCACAGAGAGAAAGGGAACCAGGTTTCCTCATCTTCTTGCTGGGTTCAGTGAAAGAGACATTTAACATAGACCTCTCAGCTTTCCGTGTCCACACACTAGTGCCCACACTTCTTGGTCCAGACCACTAGACTCTTTTTTTCAGGATTTTCTATTATGAATCTAGTTTAGAGACACGAGGACCCTCTGCAGGAAATGAAGCCAACAAACATGTATATACATGTTGCTTTAACCTAAGACACTGTGATAGTAAGGCATGAATCTGAAATAAACCCTGCAATATAGTTCTTTATCTCTGTTTTTACCCATTAAAAGTGGGACCCTGGGAATACAGCACTTGGGTCTTTAAGAATCTGACTTCCCATAACTTAATCTGTGTCTGATACATAATGGCGTGCAAAGATTATTTGTTTCATGAAGGGGTGGATGGTAAGGACAGCAGATTGCTTGATGCTCTTTTGTAATTGTATATCTCATGGTGGTATTATATATATATATATATATATATATATATATATATATATATATATATATATATATTTTTTTTTTTTTTTTCTTTTTGGGTCATACCCAGCAATGCTCAGGGGTTACTCCTGGCTCTGCACTCAGGAATTACTCCTGGCGGTGCTCGACCATATGGGATGCCTGCGGAGATCGAACCAGGCCGGCATAGGCCAGCCGCGAGCAAGGCAAACACCCTACCCTCTGGGCTATCGCTCTGGCCCCCCCTTTTTTTTAAAGGCAGTCCAAAATTGCCCTGCTTCTTCTTTGTCCTACTCAATCCCCTAGGCTTTTGAAACACCAAGTTAAGAGGTAGTAAAAAGTTCCAGGCAAATAGCTCCAAGGCTCAGAATTCCTATTAACAGTGCTAATGCCAAAGACTTGCCAGAACTGAAGGTGTCCATTTTAGAATTCTTTCTCTAAAGACTAAGAGGATTGAGAATGGGTTGAACTAACGTCTTCCTCTTCACTTTCATCTTCCCAGTAAAGACTACCACCACGGACAACCAAAGACGCCGAGCCTAAATAAATTCCACACACCGGCACGAAAGACCTGGGGATTCTGTATCACCCTAAAATATGTGTACACATTTCCCAGCAGCCACCGCAGTAGAACCTTGCCCCGAAATAGGAAATGGACGGCGCTGGAAGAAGACTTCCGGCGACTGTTGTTCTGGCATTAAGGGCGGAGCTAGTGGAGACAGCAAATTGCCACACCGTCGACTTCGGTGGTACACTTACTACCCACCTCTTGGATTCCCTGCTACCATCATTTCCCCCTTTTCAATTGGTCTTGTGTCTGGTTTTAGTCCTTTAGCTGAAGAACAGGGCTGGGAAGGAGATATTCGTAGCAAGAGAAAGACCTCAAAGAAACCATCTTTACCACCTTCTTGATCTATGAAATTTTATCCACTTGGTGGCAGCATAATGCCACGATAACTTCAACACTGCTGCTCCACCACCCATTGTGTTTAGAAAAAATACAACTTGTCATAATTAAACTCTTACTCCCTGGTGGTGGTGCTGTTAGCAGGGCTCCTTGCTTTTTAAAATCTCTGTTGCCATTTGCAATACTGAAATGTAATAAAGTGTGTCTAATGTAAATTTCTCTGATTATCAGCCTGCTTTTAAACCTCCCATAAGCATCTTTTTTTGAGGCAAAAGGGAACCCTGGTTAGTGAAGGGAACTTGTATTAAGCCTTCAAGATTTAGTTTAACTTAATCTGTGTTCCTCCAGGGAGGTTCAAAGTATAAATATTGAGAAATGAAAAAAGACGGGTATTGCCTGTTGCAATATACAAAAAAAATCAATGCTCATCCAGATGGTATTAACCTTATTGTTATAAGGGAGTTTTGAAAGAAAGATGAGTGTCACTCAAGGAGGCCAAATTAGGAGTCTGTTACAAAATCCAGTGACAGTCAGTAAACTAGTGTTCCAAAGAACTCAGTGCCCTGAGCATTATCAGAGATGACTTTATAAAAGCAAACAGCATATACTAATCAGACAGATGGGCACAATGGGTAAGGATTCTGCAGGAACTGGGATCAGTAAAGTAAGTCATAGAGGCAAAATAAGCTAGATAATGGTTAAACTGTGTTAAGGTGTTCGCTTGCAGTAGGGGCCAATGATTCTGGGAGCTGAACAGTTTATTTATGGGCTGTTCTTGTTAGTGGATTATACCTAATCTTTGAAACAATGGAAAGGAGTTTCCTTTCTGCTGACAGACTAGGAATGGGGAATGAAATTGGAATTCCTTTTGTCAGGAGCCCCCAGTTCATTATGACATAAGAAGGGGTTTCTGAAAGGAGAGGAAAGCGAGAATGGGGAAGAATGACAATTTAAGATTACAACTGAGGAGTTTCCAGTCTCAGGATCAAGTTATACATCCAGACTCAAAGACTTCCAAGTAATGTCAATAGTAATAGTAATGATGATTATAAATAATAGCAGTAATGCAGGTAGAAAAATAACTGAAATAACTGACGGAAATGGACATTAGCTGATCAAGAACATCAAGAAGACATAGCAGTCATTAACAAATGAAGAAAAAGAGGGCTGGAGCTATAGTACAGTTGGTAGGGTGTTTCCCTTGCAGGCAGTCAACCCAAATTCAATCTCCGGTGTCACATATGGTCTCCTGAGCACAGCCAGGAATAATTCCCTCAGTGCAGAGGGCCAGAGTAACCCCTTAGCATTACTAGGTGTGACCCAGAAAAAAAATGAAGAAATATGAAAATAAATAAAGCAAATACTAACAAGCCTGAGGAAAATTATTTAAAAAATGCAATAGTTAGGGCTATATTGTTTGCCTTGCATGCTGCAGACACAGGTTCAATCTGTGTCCTTGAATCCCAGCACTGCATATGGTCTCCTACCAACCACCAGGAGTGCGCCCCTGAGCACAGAGCTAGGAATAAGCTCTGGGCATTTCTGTGTATGGCAAAATTCCACCCCAAAATGTAGTAGTAGACTTCAGCTTTTAATCCTCCTGCCCCACCTATTCACCACCATTTGCTAGATCAACCAAGCCCCCAAAAAAAAAAAAAAAAAATCAGTGAAAACATAGCCTACCCTTGAGCTGTTTGTCTACCAGTGTCAACTTCCCTCCACCAAACTCCCCAGATCCTCTCCCAACCCCAGACTGCTTTTTAAAACAGGCACATTTTGTTTTAAGTTTGGTTGTTGGAATTTGATCTCAGGAGGTGGGATAGGTGTTGAACCATTGTTTCCCTGAATTTCTATTGTGAACAACTTTGTAAATCATTGTGACCTAATAAAAAGTAAAATTACAAAAAGAAATCATAGACTTGGGCTGGTTTGAGTAGAGCAGTTAAGGACTAGTATAATGCTGGACCTTTTTGATCCCGGCACAGCAGATAAACCCCCAAGCACTGCCAGGAGTGAGTGACCCCTGAGCAAAGTCAGGAGTAGGCATAATCGGTGGGCACCTCCACCAACCCCAAAAAAGAAAAGACATTTTTTAAAGAAATTGCTATCTTTTAATTTATTTTTTGTTAAAGAACTATGATTTACAAAGTCATTGATAGTTGAGTTTCAAGCATATAATATTTCAGCACCAAACCCACCACCAGTGCCAACTGCCCTCCACCAGTGTTTCCAGATGCCCTCCCAACCCCAACCCATCCCCACCTATCAATTTGACAGGCATATTATGAAGTTTTAGTGGTTACAGCTTAGATCTCATGTTTTCAGTTTTGTTGAGACTGTGTTTTGTCTATAGCACACACTCATTGGTATAACTGAAGCCCTGATGCGGAGTAATACCCGGCAATGCTCAGGGGTTACTCCTGGCCCTTCGCTCAGGGAATCATTCCTGGCGGTGCCTGGGGGACCATATGGGATGCGGGGATCGAACCCAGGTTGGTAGCGTGCAAGGCAAATGCACTAACCGCTGTGCTGTCGCTCCGCCCCCACCCATTACTTCTTGTTCTTTTCTTCCCCCTTGAATAATTAATAACTTTAAATGAGAAATTGAAAGTGCAAGGCTTAATTAGTATGCATGTGCAAGGATAGCCAAGGACAAAACATTGAGTAAACAATCTTCTACAGTATATATGGACATTTTCCTACATAGTCCACAAACTGGAACAAAATTAAATGTTCACAAAATGGGACGGAGCAA
This sequence comes from Cryptotis parvus, assembly GCA_021461705.1. NCBI lineage: Eukaryota > Metazoa > Chordata > Mammalia > Eulipotyphla > Soricidae > Cryptotis > Cryptotis parvus. The sequence goes on from JAJIBD010017133.1 coordinate 7,230, forward strand.
TAGTCCAGTGGGTAGGGTGTTTGCCTTGCATGCGGCCAACTTGGGTTCGATCCCGGCATCCATATGGTCCCCCACGCAGTGTCAGGAGTAATTCCTGAGCGCAGAGCCAAGAGTGACCCCTGAGCATTGCCGGGTGTGACCCAAAAAAGCAAAAACTAATAATAATAAATAAATAAATGTTCACAAAATGATGAAGATATCATATAAAGTATCTTTTCATAGTATAATGTTATGAAAGTAGAAATTAAAAATTAAAATATACATAAGATCTCCCAAGATTGAATCAGGAAAAAATAAAGGAAAACAGAGTGAAATTACTAATAAAGAAGTTTAAATAGTAATAAAAAGTCTGTCCCAAAACCAAAGTTTAGTTTCATACGGCTTACCTTGAAAGTCCTTCCAATCTTCAATGATGAACTATTACTACCCTTCTCAAATTCTTTCAGAAAACTGAAACAAACAAACAAAAAAAATGAGTTCATCTTCTAGTTAGTTCCTATCAGGCTAACATTACCAATACCAGGACTGGAGATTTAATATTGTACATCAGGTAGAGCACTTACCTTGTAGACAAGCCATCCAGGGAACCAAGCCCTGGCAATCAATCCATATGGTCCAAACCATTTTATATCATCCCTGAGCACCTGCACCAGGAGTGATCTCTGAGCCACAGAGCCAGAGTAAGCACTAAGCTCCATCAAGTTTCATCAAAAAACGGTGGAGTGAGGGGGAGTAGTGAGGGAGAGGAGAGCACCTACTATATGGTCTGTAGATGTTTTAGATAACATGCAGTTTTTCCTTTAGCCACATACATGAAGATCCACAAGAAAGGTGGTGTTGTAGACATAAAGGGAATAGGTACTGTTCAAAAACAAATGCCTCACAAATCTTATCATGGCAAAAACTGTGTTCAAAAAATAAAATATCTAGAAATTAACTTGACAAAGGTGTGACCTTACGTTAAGATAATATATATAGAAAAGCATGTCACTATTAAGAAAAACAGTAAATACACAAGAAATGAAAACTATGACACAAGAAATGGATACTTACTCAACTTTTATGGATGGAAATAAGCATTAACATTGTTAAAATTCCCATCCTTCCCAAAGCATTACACAGATTCAGTGCAATCCCTATCAAAATTTCAATAGCTTTCTTCAAAGACATGGAACAAAGACTACTAAAATTTGTCTAGTACCATAAAACTCCCAAGTGGCCAAATCAATCCCAAAAAAGATGATTGGAGGCATCACATTCCTTGTCTTCAAACTATATTATCAGTCTGCAGAGAAGCATGGTGTTATTGAAATAAATGCAGTCTTTCAGGTTGAGTGAATGGAATAGGGAATCCAGAAGTAAATCCTCATATTTTATACAGTCAATTTGTGACAAAGACATTAAGAGCATAAAATGGAGAGTGCAGAGTCTGTCCAATGCAGGGTTTGGAAATCAGGTTAAGTAGGCACTGCAAAAAAAAAATGAACTTGGACCACTGCTTCACACCATACACAAAAGTGGATTAAAGACTTTAATGTTATGTAATTAATCCATAAAATATATTGAGAAAGCATCGGCCAAAATCTCCATGATATTGATTTCAGATGTGACTCAAAACATTAGTTTCTACATATAAAAAGGAAAACAAAAGTTAAACAAATTTGAGTACATCAAACTGAAAAGTTTATTGTGTAAGATATGTATGGGGTATTTCCTTACATTTGGGCAGATGAGTATAAGGTAAAATAAGCATTGAGCCCAAGGTAAAATGAAAGTATGGTATATGACTGACCAGTTGCTGGAGTGTGTGTAGGGGAATTTGTGGAATGGCATATCCATGGCAATGTTTTTTGTTGTTGCTGCTGTAAATCATTCTCAAGTCAACGGAGGTGAGACTGATGTCTACATTTCAAGGAGGTGGTATAAGCACATCTTTATTTTTGACCAAATTGTATAAGAATTTTTTTTAATAATTTTTGGTTTACACACAGCAATGCTCAGGGTTTATTCCTGGCGATGCTCTCTGGGAACCATATGGGTGCTAGGGTTCAAACTCCAGTGTGCAATCACTCTAACTACTGCTCCAGCCCAGTATAGGATTGTTCAATGCTACTCCTCAACTCCCCAGGTCTCCTGGCCAAAGTCTTTCTAAAATTTTGTGGGGAAGGGTTTTGTTGGTTTCTGGGTCACGCCTGGCGATGCTCAGGGCTTACTCCTGGCTCTGGGCTCAGGGATCACTCCTGGTGGGGTTCAGGCCACCGTACAGAGTGCCAAGGGATCTGACCTGAGTTGGCCAGGTGCAGAACCTACCTGCTGTTCCTGTCACTCCAACCCATCCCTCCTTTTTTCTTTTGGGTGCTGGTATACTGTATTACCAAGAAACAATTATGAACACCTTTGTAATTGTATGTTTCATGGTGGTATAATAAAAAAATTTAAAAATAAATAAAAATAAATAAAAAAAATAAAATTTCCATACCTTGGGGCTGGAACAATAGTCCAGTGGGTAGGGTATTTGCCTTGCATGCGGCCAACCGGGGTTCGATCCCCGGCATCCCATTTGGTCCCCTGAGCACTGCCAGGAGTAATTCCTGAGTGCAGAGCCAGGAGTAACCCCTGAGCATTAAAAAATAATAATAATAATAATTTTTAATTAAAGAGCTGTCGTTGAGTTGGCCAGGTGCAGAACCTACCTGCTGTTCTGTCACTCCAACCCATCCTCCTTTTTCTTTTTTTTAAAATAATTTTTAATTAAAGAGCTGCCGTTTACAAAGCTACTGATAGTTGAGACTTAGGCACGTAATATCTCAACACCAGGGGCCGGAGCGATAGCCCAGCAGGTAGGGCGGTTGCCTTGCACGGCTGGCCTCTGCCGGCCAGGGTTCGATCCCCGGCATTCCATATGGTCCCCGAGCACCGCCAGGAGTCATTCCTGAGTGCAGAGCCAGGAGAAACCCCCTGAGCATCGCCGGGTATGACCCAAAAAAGCAAAAAATAAATAAATAAATAAATATCTCAACACCAATCCTACCAACACTGTCAACTCTACCGTTCCAGTAGAACCTGGTCAGGGGCCAAATCATCCTCATCTTCAGGTGTGAATCTCCAAGTAGTCAGAGCTCAGAGAGCTGAAGGCCTCCAGGAACAGCAGCAAGGGTCAACCCCAGGATGCACTGGTTGTGTTGAGCATCACAGGACAGCAGGGGCGCCCCAGTGAACAGCAAGTTGTTAGGGCCGTTGAATTGGCCTCTTGTGATGGAAATTAGGGACACCTTGTGGGTTGGACTCAAAAAAACACTGGTTTGTGGAGAGAATATTTAAAATGACACATTCATTCACATGGTATTCTGTGAATACAGTGGCCCTCTGTTCAGAGCGCTGAGAGCTGCTGCTGCTTTGCCTACTCTAGGACATACAGCCACACCACTGCCATCTTCCTTCATGTAACTTCCAGTACACCTTGATTATTTCCGGTATGGGCTATTGTTAATAATGCTGCAATAAACATAGGATTTTGAAGCCCTTTTCTAAATTGTGATTTTGGAACCTTGGGGTAGATGCCCAGAAGTGGATTACTGGGTCATATGGAAACTCAATTCCTCATTCTTTGAGAAATGCTCATATTATTTTCCAAAAAGACTGGATCAGAGGACATTCCACCAGCAGTGAATGATAGTCCCTTTTACCCGACATGAAGCTCTGTTGTTTTTGCCTGATAGTTGTTCTGTCTGCTATCCCTGGAACCACATGTACCTTCCAGCTGTGCTGCAGCCAGCTGTGTCTGAGCATCTCAAATAAAGGACTTAACCATTAGCATGCACAGCAAGACATGAACAAGGACCATAGCCAGGATTGCAACCCCATGACAAACAAGTGTGTGAGCACAACAAAAGTATGTTACCCCAGTGAGTACTACAACCAGAATGTCTGTGATTATCACAACTAAGAAGTGTTATACCAGCCCTATTAAATGCATGAGTGTAAATGGTGCAATATCCAAGGAGCAACATGGCCAATAGTGCTAGCATAACAACTTGATGTGAGTTCCACAACCAAAACACTATTTTAGCCCCACAAAGCAAGCATTTGTGTGTGGTCATCCTAACAACATCAACATAGGGAAAGGAGGAGTGAAGTAATAATTTTAAGTACCTAAGCATTTGTCTTTGAGAGGTCTATGACAATGCCTCACACCTAGCTGAACAAGAAAAAAAAAGTGCATACTTTGAACTTAGGAGAGATATATCTCTAAAGTAAAACCCTTTCAGATGAGAGTAAATAAAAATTTAGAGCATGAATGTGTTCGCTTTGTTTTAGTTTGGGTTGGTTATGGTACAGCAGAAGCTAAGGTGGAGAGCACCAGGTCTCAGGAAGCCAATAACACCCACGGATAGGTAGCCAATCAGAATGTAGGAGCGGATGTTGGGAGGGGATTTTGATCAGGGACATGAATGCCCAGGTAGTGGCAGGTACAGAGCACAGGGACCTTGCTCACATGCATGTGGTTGTGTCCGGGAGGCTGGGAAAAGTATACAGAACAGAGAGAGCAACACAGGA
>JAJIBD010017134.1:0-25750 GCA_021461705.1 Cryptotis parvus
AGATGGGGACTTTGGCATCTGTTTGTGTTCTGGCCTTTGTCAAGGTTGTGTAAGAGATGGAGAAGGCAAAGACCTTGACCTCAGTAAGGAAGGAGCATATCCAGGAAGGGAGAACTAGCTCACACCAGGTGTAGCTGAAGAGTCCCCAGGAACTTGGAGGGTGTTTTCTTCTCGCTTTATCCTCTGGGAGACACCTGGGCGTGCTTGCACCTGGACCAGACCAGGAAAGATGGACTGGAATTCAGTGTGTAGTTTATGTTGGACACGATGTTTACATGTGGGTAATCATTTTGATGAGAACCGTGTTTGAAGTTTTAGCTCTGGTTCTGAATGCTTAGAAAATTGGAGTAAGGTAGAGTTACCTAAAGGGTTTGTTTAATGCTAAGGAGCTATATTTGCTACCACCCACTGTTGCCTAAGTCTGAATTGATTGTTTTCTGTTGATTGGATGGTCACCTCCGGGGAGCATTTCTGAGTTAGACTCACTTTGTGCAGAGTAGTTTAGTATAACTCGAATTTGATCAATTAGTGTGGTTTAGTCCACGTCTGTATCCCAAATACAGGCTTTTTTCTCTTTTTACTTGTCAAAATAAAGTTCAAGCATGCTGCGGAAGTTGAGTGGCACTTCAAGCACTGCTCTAGAGCAAACTAACACCTGCATTGGCATGTTCTGGAAAGTCACTAAAGTTCTGTGACTAAAGAGGTATCAGAGAGCACATAAGCCATTTATTTCTTAGGTCCGCTGCGTCTAACATCAGTGTTCAACTCTGTTCTCTCAGCCATGCTCTGGTCATGAAACAATATTTTAAGGAAAGTGGAGATGAAGAGAGACAGCAGACAAAGTAGAGATAATATTTTTGGGATGGAGTGGGGTGGGTAGGGATCATATCTGGTGGTGTTTGTGGCCTCTCTTGCAGTGCTTGAGGATCTATGAGTTGCTGGGGATTGGACCTGGTGCTTCAATATGCAAAGCATGTGCCTTCTGAGCCATTTCCTTGGCCTGGTAATTAAAAAAAAATTAGTCCCCCCATGCACCTTGTTGTACTCAGTCTTACTCGTGGCTCTGCAATTGGGGATCACTTCTGGTGGGCTGGGGGAAGGGGGCAACCATATGGGGTGCTGGGGATTGAGCCCCAGGTGTGCTGCTTGTAAGACAAATGCTTTGGCTGTTCTACTATCTCTTTGGCCCCAGTAATATATATTACAGACACTGTTAGTGAGCCAATTCCATACTAACAGACTGAGTTTGAACAAATTACCTGCTGGAAAATGTTTCCTCACTAGATGTTGGGTAATAAAGATAATGTCTATGAAGCAAGATCTATTTTTGATTGATTCACTGCAAGATACACAGTTACAAAGTTTTCATGATTGAGTTTCAGTCATGCAATGTTCCAGCATGCATAATTTCACCAGTGACAATTTTTCACCACCAATGTCCCCCGTTCCTACCCCCCATACCAGCCTGCCTCCATGGCAGATACTTTTCCTATCTTTCTTCCTCTCTCTCCCACTCCCTCCCTCCTTCCCTTTTTACCTCTCTCCCTCCCTCCCTCTCTCTCTTTCCTTTTTAGACACTGTGGTTTGCAGTACTGTTCCGGAAGGGGTAACACACATATCACTTTACCTCTTCTTGTCATTCAGTTCTTGCCCAGAGCGATCATTTCCAACTGTCATTGTCATAGTGGTTCCTTATCTGTCCTACATATTCCCCTTTCTTTCTTGTGGTCGGCTTCTACCATGGACCAGTCTTCCTTGCACTTGCTTCTATTGTCTTTGGGTATTATTCTCATACTATGTGTGTTTTTTTAAATGTTTTATTATACCACTGTGAGATACACAATTACAAAGATGCTCATAAAATGTTCATATTTGGCTTTCAGTCATACAGTGTTCCAGCACCCATCCCTCCCCCAGTGCCCATTTCCCACCACCAATGTCCCCGATTCCCTCCCCCTCTCCTAGCCTGCCTCTATGGCAGGTTCTTTATTTCTTTCTCTTTCTCTCTTTTCTCTTTTCCTTCCCTTCCACATTGTGGATTACAATACATACATTAAAAGGTTGTCATGTGTATCTTTTTGCCTGTATTTATTGCTCAGTTCTAGGTTGGTATTAGCACTTTTGACAATTATTAGCATACTATTCCATTCTCTGTCTTACCTAGCCTCTGACTCCCACACGTTTGTGATAATTTCCACCTTTGACAAGACCTCCTGATTCATGCTTGCCTGACCTTGGATATTGGTATCATAATATGTCTCTGTGTGTTTTTTAAAAATATTTTATTATACCACTGTGAGATATACAATTACAAAGATATTAATTTTTGGTTTTCAGTCATATATAAACATTTTTCTTTATATCCTGCAAATGAGTGTGATGATTCTATGTCTGACTTATTTCACTCAGCATGATACATGGGCATGCTTATACATGTCCATCTATGTATAAGCACATTTCATGAGTTCACTTTTATAATGGCTGTGCAGTATTCCATTGTGCAGATGTACCATAGTTTATTAATCTGTTCTTGGGTACTCAGTTTGTTTCCAAATTGTGGCTACTGTGAATAGTGTTGCAATGAACACAAGTGAAGATGTCTTTTCTGATGGTGGTTTTGGGCCCTGAGGGTATATTTCTGGGAATGGTATTGCTGGATCATATGGAAGCTTAATTTCTGTTTTGTTAAGGAATAATCATATTGCCTTCCAAAGCCACTGGTCCAGGTTGCATTCCCACTACCAGTGAAGGGGAGTCTTTTTTCTCTCTGCATTCTTTCCAGAACTGGTTGTTGTTCTTTTAGACAGATGCCAATCCCTGTGGCATGAAATGATATCTCACTGTTGTTTTGATTTGCATCCTCCTGATGATTAGTGATGTAGACCATTCTGTCACCTGCCTTTTTGGCCATTTGCATTTCTTCTTTGAGGAAGTTCATCTCTGTTCCCAATTTTTTGATGGGATTAGATTTTTTTTTTTGTAAAGTTCTACCAGTGCTTTATATATCATGGATATTAACACCTTAGCAGATGAATGTTGTGGGCTGTACTTGTATCCTGGTCATTGTTTCTTTTGAGGTGCAGAAGCTTCTTAGTTTACTATTGTCCAATTTAATGATCTCTGCTTCCACTTGCTTGGTTTAGTATTTTATCCTGAAATACACTTTTCTAAGGGTTTGTTTAAATAACATAAGCACATTTTAATAAATGAAGATAAATTTCAATATCAGCCAACATAAATATAAATTTTAAATTTAGTGAGTACTTATTAGCAGGTATTTGTGTGATTTCAAGCATGAGTCTTTTGAAGCATAAGGAATATTGTAGTGAGCGTAACAGTTAGACTCATAAAGGGAAACAGACAACAAGCAACCAAATAAGTACATCAGGCCAGATAACAGGATCCAATTTCTGTATGTAAATTCTGAAAAATATTTGTTACATTTCTTCTGAGGAATATATATTTGCAGTTGCCTCATATTCTTAATTCCTAATAAGTGTGCATGGCTGTTGTCTGGATTTTTTTTTTGATGCTCTTAATACCTAAAATTTGCCTTTTAATTCTTTTAGCAAATCTCTTATGTATGAATAATTTTGATATGCATTACATGAATTACATAAATTTTGATATGCATCCATATCCTATTAAATTCATATATCAAAATGTGCTTTTATGTGCATGACATAGATAACATAATTTTGATATGCATTCACACTATGAAGTATTTTGATATGCATGACATAGAATTTTGATGTGAAGTATTTAATATGTATTTTGATATGCATTACATAGAGGGGGAAACTGATACCTAGAGAGTTCTAGTGATTTACATGAGCAGGTGACAGTCACAGGGTTGGATCTCAAGAGTCTATTCTTCCAGAGTCCAATTCTACCTGATTTTCACCTATCTCAAAAGAGTGGGGAATTGGCAAATAAGAACTATCACTATTACTATCTTCCCATTCATCATCTATTTGCTAGAGCAGGCACCAGTAATATCTCCATATGTCCTGTCTCATGCTAGTAGAACCCAAAGGCATCCGCTTGTTCCAGGAACATAAAGAGCCTCAAACCATTATATTAGGTCATGGGAATGACCTAATATAAATGTTACTGGTATTTGGCATATCAAATCACGACACGAGCAGCTTGCCAGGCTTGCCGTACGGGTGGCATACTCTTGTAGTCACCTCAAAATAAAGCATTTATTGATGAACTGCACGGCCGCTAGTGGCTGCGCGAGCCGGGCTGTGATAGTCTGGTCTGCTGGGTGGAGTTGTGATGAGGGGGAAGTCCGGATGTGGAAGATGGTGGCCCCCAAGGAGTCTGGGGGGGGGTTCGTCTGGCTTGTTTTGAGGCTCTGCTGGGGTGGCAGGCCAGGGCCAGAACCCGCCATGCCTCCCTGGGCGCCTCATGAGCGGCTGGGCACAGGGAGAGCAAGGAGCAGCTCTGCCCCATGTCTGAGAGTCTCAGAAAATAAGAACAGGGCAAGAGATCGTATTCTTGGAAGTACTCTTCAAAAAAAAGTGCATGGCATTTTCCAAAATAGTTTATGGCAGCTATTTGAAATCTTCCATGAACATAACTGTCTTGTTCATTGGTAAATTCCATTTAATAGAATTTTTTTTTGATTTATTTGTGTGGAGGGGACCACCTGCTGAATGCTGGAGATGGATTCCTGGTCATTAGTTTCGCTACTTAATGTACCTGTGCAAAGGAATTAAAATTAACCATGGCTTCCTCTTTAACATTTATCCATGTGGAAGGTCTCTGTGGCTGTCTGACTAGGCTTTTCATGAGAGGGAGTTTGTGGGGAATTAGATCCATATTGACAGCAGTACTTTTTGCTGAATGCTGGTATTCTTAATTGGGCTTCATTTTTAACATATTGGGATGCAGTTCTTTTCTGTGGGAACACAGCTCCAAAATTAGAATGTAAATCAGTGGAAAAGGATATGATTTGATATGCAAATATTTTTATTTAAATACGACTTTTTTATGGTTGTCGTCTGTGTGTAGTAGAGCCAAGATGTCCTGATAAGCGAGGCTGGCTTGGTTCTCAGGCTCACAGTCTGTCGGAAAATGAGACACACAAATGCAGGCAGCATATGACTCTGAACAGGCTTGCAGTCATGTGCCTGGAGACCCCAGTTCTAGCTTGGTCCTCCCACTGGTGACTCCTGGGTATAAGATTTAACTTCTCCATGCCTGAAGTCTTTAAAAATCATAGAATTTTCAACCTAGCTCAAAATAAGGTCTTTTGGCAGAGAAAAACATGAGTAAAATACAAAGGTGATAGGAAGGGTACCCTGTAGTTCCTCCCCTAATTAACAAATGTTAATATTTTGTCATACTTGCTTAAGTCTGTCTATAAAACACTGACAATATAAGTTGAAGTTCTGATGCTTCTTTCCCAGTTCTCTCCCTTCTGTCTCCTTAAAAAGGCATCCCAAATACAGTTATGGAACCTTTAGATCATGTGCATATTTAATGCCTGCATCTAGTTCCACATTTGTAAATTTCCTCGGGCCAAAAGAAGACATAGAGATGTCCTGTGAATGTGTAGTGGCTAACTGGCCTCTGCAGAAATGACTGCCGAAGTGCTTTCACCAGCTGTGGAAATTGGGGCAAGTTCTTTTATTTCTCATTGAATGTACTTCTTGTTGCTTTTATTACCACGTGTAATAATGCTTTCAACTCATATGTCACAATGAAGCATGATTCATATAGTGTATTAGGAAATTATTGATTCATATAGTGTATTAGGGAATTATTTGGCATCTAGAAATAATTTGATTCATATAGTGTATTAGGAAATTATTTGGCATATAGAAAACATCCGAGAATGTTATCTATTATTTTGTGTGATCTAAAAATTATACAAATGCGGGGCCGGAGCGATAGCACAGTGGTAGGGCATTTGCCTTGCATGTAGCCGACCTGGGTTTGATCCCCAGCATCCCATATGGTCCTCCGAGCACCGCCAGGAGTAATTCCTGAGTGCAGAGCCAGGACTAACCCCTGAGCATTGCCGGGTGTGACCCAAAAAGGAAAAAAAATTATACAAATGCTGCCATTTAGTCTGGATTTTTTTCCTGAAACTTAACATCACACCACAGTGTATTCACCTATTTGCCAGTTGATAGAAACTAGGCTATGGATTGCTGACACTTGTGTATTTTGTGGAAAAACAACACACAACAACAACAACAAAAACAACCCTCCAGTTTAGTGCATACTTTCTTGCCTGTGGTTCATAAATTTCTAATTTATGTAACTTATGACAGAGTAATGAGAAGGTAGACTCCTTCATTTTAGCCCAATAGTCACTGGCACTGTATCACTGTCTTCCCGTTCATCATCGATTTGCTCGAGCGGGCCCCAGTAACATCTCCATATGTCCTGTCTTATGCAAGTAGAGCCCAAGGGCATCTACTTGCTCCAGGAACATAAAGAGCCTCAATCCATTCCAGAATGAGGTCTATATTTGTTACTGGTATTTGGCATATCAAATACAACACGGGTAGCTTCCCAGGCTCTGCCGTGCAGGTAGCATACTCTTGTAGTCATCTCTAAGTCCAGCATTTATTGATGAACCGCTGGTCTGCTGGGTGGAGTTCTGACGAGAGGGAAGTCCGGATGTGGAAAATGGAGGCCCTCATGGAGTGGGGGGGGGTCGTCTGGCTTGTTGCAAGGCTCTGCTGGGGTGGTGGGCCAGGGCTAGAACCCGCCATCCCTCCTGGGTGCTTCGTGAGCGGCTGGGCACAGGGAGAGCAAGTAGCAGCTCCAATAGTACTTGCTCCAATAGACTTTACTCCAATAGTCTCACGTTCAGGCACTTCCATTGATGAAAACAACATTAACCACAAGGCAGCTTATAATGTTATTTTTTATTATTCTGTTAGAATAATCAAATAATCAAAAGGAAGACAATATTTGGTTGAATTCAGTGCCATTCAAATCATTCTGATCCCATGGACAACCTTTTTGTTTCCTTAAGACCCCAATATATTCTCTGACCTTTATTATTTTTCCTGCCTGCCTTACTTTAAGACACTTTCTCTGTTGGGCTTTTTAATCTGAAAGGCCCTTTTTCCAAAGGACACCTTCTCCGACACCTCCCCCTGTTTCGTGAATAATCATCTTTGTGCTATTTACCCATGATCTTTATGCTATTTACCAGGAAAAAGAAAATGTTGCATTTTATAATTTCTTTTTTTTTTGGGGTATATAATAGATTATTTGGTGACTACACTTGTTTTTTTTTCTACTATTAATGAGTTGCAAGCACAATGGCTGCACTTTTATTTGGCCCTCAAGAAAGATTCCACAAGGTGAAAAACAAAAGATTCACTAAGTCATTTGTGACCACAGAGTTGAAATCCCTTTCTGATGAGAAAATAGAGGCAGGTAAATGGAGGCAGCTTTCCAGTTCTTCCTCACTTCCCTTTTCTGGCCTTGACCCTTCTGTTTATGGAACTATTTCCTGATTGGACAGCATTTCAAATTTCTTCAATTTTCTCATTTTAGTGCTTGGTCATTTGTCCCTAATGATGTTTGCTGTCTTGAACGGAACACCGTTCTGTCAGTCTGCTTATCTGGGACACTATAAAATATCTCCTCCTTGGAGCTCATCTGTTTCTTATTAGTGCAGCCCTGTCATAGAACTAACTTGGAATATATTTGGTGTGGGCTGATAGTCCATGGAGGGTGCGTGGTAGCTGGTTTGTTCTTTATACGTTCTGCAATTGAGTGCGGACCTCTCTCTGCTGGACCTTGTGCACTTGGTTTCTCAGGCCTTTGTTTATATCCTGTTCCCTGCCATTCCATTCCTGTCTGTAAAGGAAGAGGGTTGGAGTAAATCGCCAAGGTCTCTTGAAACTCTTCAAAATAGAATTGGTTATTCCAGAACATATTGTCCAATAGAACTTTCTGTGATGAAGTGCCCTATATCTGCACTGCCTAGTACTGTAGCCACAGCAATGATTGAACATTTGGATTGCACCTGGTGTAACTGAGAGAGGCTTAAATTTTATTTAATTTTAGAGAATTAAAGGTTCCTGGGAAGGCAGAGAGGATCTTGGGAACTTTGGCATGATGGTGATATTTTGCTTGTCATCATAAAATGTCTATTTGTATATATATATGATATCTTTTTTAAGAAATAATGAATTTCTGTATGGTTTTTTTTTTCTTTTTTGGATCATGCCCAGTGGTGCTCAGGCATTATTCCTGGCTCTGCACTCAAGAATTACTCTGGGTGATGCGCAGGGGACCATATGGGATTCTGGGGACCTAACTTGGGTCAGTTGTGTGGAAGGCAAATATCCTACCCTGTTGGATGACAGATCTAGCTAATCTGGGAGCTTTGTTGTTTTGCCCATCCCAGCTTAATTTATTTAAGTCAAGGTTCATTCTAATGAGACCTCTCTTCTATGTAAACACTGCTAGAGGGTGTGGCAGTTACAGAAGTCACCTTGATTGAAAAACTTCTGACTTATACATCTACTAAGACTTCTATGTTTTCTAGATTGGGCACAGCTCCTCTTTATACCCACTGCACCCAGCGTGGGACAGTTAGAATTTACCAGGAGACTACCACCGTGGCTACGTTGAGAATATAGAAAGGATCATACTGGTTTGCTCTAAGCAGGCGAGTGTGACCCTTTCAGTACAGGAGAACAAGATACTCAGAATCACCCTGGTGCAGATAATAATAAGAAGGACCTTGTGGGTACCATGTAGATTACCCGAAGCTCATGAAATTAAGATGTATTACTTTATATCAACTCTCTCTCTCTCTCTCTCTCTCTCTCTCTCTCTCTCTCTCTCTCCAGTGTTTTACATAAGAGATAATCTCGGGATTAGTCCTTGGGAGAACCTTTGTTTATACCAGCATAGGTGTGGCACTGCCCTTCTACTGCACTTCTACATTTTTTAGTCTGGACAACCCTCCCTGACGAAAGGGACTGACTTGAGCCCCTGCTTCTCCCCAGCTTTCGCTTTTTCTTCCTTTTTTTTTTTTGCTTTCCCCGGCAACTCTGTTCTCATCAGAAACCCTGGGCCGGGACCATATGGGTCCGGGATCAACCGGCCAGCATGGGCCTGCGGAAGGCAACGCCCTATCTGGCTATCTCTCCCACCGCCCTTCGGGAGACTCACGGTGAGACTCCCCTCTTTGTGGGAGACTTAGGCTCTTTTGTCTGGTCTAAGTTCAGACCAGAGCTAGAGTTTGTTCATTATATTGGATTCTGTGGAAGAGCTTTTTACTATTAAAAGCCTTTTGGAACTGCACCGGCCTCATGAGTTTTCCTGTTTGCCGCCCGGTAGAAGAGAACTTCTGTCCTGACACTGTCGGGGACCCCAGTGGCATCCCCGACACTACCCAATGTACTATTGCTCAGGACCCAAATTGCTCTGTGTTTTGAACCTTCTTAATATAGTAGATGACAACCTTTGGCACCATTGGTGAGTATCACACTCTGTGTCACATGATGGGAAGTTTCCCCTGTCCTTTAACAAAGCTCTTTTAGCATTTCTTGCAAAACTGGTTTTTAAGGCTATGAATTCCCAGAGCTATTGATGACTCGACACTTCCTCCAATTTTGATGATAATCTAGCTAGATAGAGTATTCTGGGCGAGGTGTTCATTGAGTTTTTGTACTACATCCTTCCACATTCTTCTGTCTCATAGTCTCTTTTGATCTGCTATAGGTTTTCCTTTGTGTATAAATTTCTTTTTTGATTTTGCTGCATTTAATATTCTGACTCTTTGGATTTTGTCATTTTGAGCATAATGTGTCTTGGAGTTTTCTGAATTGGGCCATTTTCACTGGGAGCCTTCGGTCTCTTGGATCTCACTGCCTGTATTTCTCAGCTCTGGGAAGTTCCTATTGATGATTTAACTATTGTTTCTTCATCACATTCACTTCCTGTTCTTAAGGGACTTTAGTGATTTTTATATTGTTCTCTTGAACTCAGCCCATGGCTTTTTGGTATGTTGTCCATTACTTTTCTGTTTTCCACCTTTTTCTGTTTCTTAGCAGTTTCTTCATTCTCATCTTGGAGTTCCTTGATCTTTGGCTCAGCTTCTGTTATGCTGATGTTCAGAGCTTCTCTTCACTTCTTTTTATCACATTCCATGTTTTTCATTGCATCATTTCTCACTGTAGTAGTTTTCTCATGTGACTCAGTTTCTTGTGCTTTGCTGACTACCCGTGCCATCTTTTCTTTTAACTCACTGAACATCCTCATCATAGTGTCACTAAAGACAGTGTCTGAGGATTTACTTCTGCTGTTTATGAATCTGGTGAGGGGCCAGAGCGATAGGCTAGCGGGTAGGGCGTTTACCTTGCATGCAGCCAGCCTGTGCTGGCCTGGGTTCGATCCCGGCATCCCATATGGTCCCCCAAGCACCGCCAGGAGTAATTCCTGAGTGCAGAGCCAGGAGAAACCCCTGAGCATTACGGGTGTGACCCAAAAAGAAAAAAAAAGTTTGTGAATCTGATGATACCGTTTTCACTTGGAGATTTTGATTTTCTCTGTGTTTTCCCCATTTGTTTTCTAGTGTTTTTGTTACACTGGGGGTGAGTCTTTGTAGTTAACTCTCCCTCTCCATCCCCAGGGGGGTGGAGCAGCAAGCAGATCAGATGATTGCTGTATGTGGGCTTTTAATATGGCACAGGTCTGATGTGGAGGCTGCTGGGACTCACCAGGAGGGAAGGCCCCTGCCTTAATAGGCCCAGTGATATCTGCCAGGGGCAAACGTTGCCCAGGACGGTGGAGTAGTAAGCAGAAGGTCAGCTGTATATACAACATGTTTATGTGACAAAAACAGAATCAACATTATTGTAAACCATGTTACCAAGACTTCAGTAAAAATAGAAAAACTATTTTTTAAAATACATTTTATTATATCACCATAAATAAAAAAAATAAACAATTACAAAAATGTTCAGGTTTGGGTTTGGCCATACAGTGCTACAGCACCCATCCCTCCCCCAGTGCCCATCTCCCATCACCAATGACCCCGATTCCCTCCCCCTCTCCCATCCTGCCTCTATGGCAGATTCTTTATCTTATTTCTCTCTTTCTCCTTCTCTCTCTCTTTTTCTCCTCCTTCTCTTACAATTTGTGGATTGTAATACATATATTTAGAGCTTATCATGTGTAACTTTTTGCCTGTATTTAATTCTCAGTTCTATGTGAGTTATTTCGACAGTTATTGGCACACTGTTCCCTTCTCTGTCTTACCTAACCTCTGACTCCCACACGTTTGTGGTAATTTCCAACCTTTGACAAGACCTCCTGATCCATGTTTTGCCTGACCTTGGATATTGGTATCATAATATGTATACATATCATACTATGTATATATATATATTTTTTTATGTAATGCAAATAAGCACAGTTACTCTATATCTGTCTCTCTCTCCTTCTGGCTAATTTCACTCAACATGATCCTCTCCATGTCCATCCATTTATAGGCAAATTTTGTAAGTTTATTTTTGCTAACAGCTGCATAGTATTCCATTGTGTAGATATACCACTGTTTCTTTATTCAGTCATCAATTCTTGGTCACTCTGGTTGTTTCCAGATTCTGGCTATTGTGAATAATGCTGCTATGAACATAAAAGTAGGAATGGTTTTTCCGCTGTGTGTTTTTGCTTCCCAGGGTATATTCCCAGGAGTGGTATGGCTGGGTCAAATGGGAGTTCAACTTCTAGTCTTTGGAGAAATGTCCGTATTGTTTTCCAAAAAGGCTGTACCAGTTGACATTCCCACCAACAATGGATGATAGTATCCTAGAAAAACTAATTTAAAATTTTTTTCCCCCAGTATAATTCAAGGAGTCATACTGTAGCTAGATTGGACAGCAAGCTTTAGAGAAAAGTATCAGAATTTTATTATTTAGTTATTTTGTTTTTTAGGCTATACCCAGCAATTGCTTGACAGTGGCTACTCATGATCTGTGCTCAGAGATCACTCCCAACAGTGCTGAGGAGACCAGGTAGTGCTGGGGATTGAACTCAGCAGGCTTCTTGCATGCAAAAGATTGCACTCATCACATTGAGCTCTCTTTCTGCTTCTACAAGTATTAAGACTTTAAGCGGGAAAGTGGTCCCTATAACTCCTAGGTTTTCTTTTTGGGATTTTCGGGCCACACAACCAATGGTGCTCACGGTTTACACCTGGCTCTGTGCTCTGGTGCTCATGGGACTATTTGTGATGCCAGGGATCAAACCAGGGTCAGTCCCATGCAAGGCAAGTGTCCATGGTCTCTATAACTTTAAGGGGAAAAAATCCTATACAGTTGCAGATATTCTGGGGCAGGATAAAATTTCAACTTAATTTTTTGGGGGTTTGAACCATATCTGGGTTTTCTCCCAACACTGTGCTTAGGACTCACATTGGCGGTGCTGCTGAGTATGGTGTAGTTGAAGGGACCCAACATGCAGAGCACATGCTTTGCTGTTTGGTGCTTTCTCTGGCCTCCCGGTGTAGTTGCTTGCTGAGTTACTATATTTTGGCACCAAGCATTGATTGTGTGCAAAGGCACATCTACATCTATTGGAAACACAGCTATAAAGAAGGCAGCCAGCCCTAAGGGATCTTCCTTTCTGCTGCACTGGTTTCAGCCACAGTTTCTTATCAGAATCATTTGGGGAACTTCAAAAATTCTGATGTTGAGGACCCACCTATAAGAGGCTGTGATTGATTGGATCTAATGTAGAGTTCACAGCTTTGCTGGAACTGTTAAAAACTATCTTGACAGTCAGGGTTAAAGAATCTCCTGTCTTGGGAAAGTCAGTGCGTTTCCTGATAAATACCGCTGGCCATAGTGAAGTTTCCTGCACATTCTAAAGTTGTCCACTTGATGCCCCAGCATGATAAGTCCTTCCCCCTTACTGGGAAAGACTGAACCTGAAACATGAAGGAGTTCCGCTGTCTCATTTGTTGGGTCTTGGTGCCAAGCCGGCACACATAGCCTCAAGATAAGCTGTGGACTCTGTCTCCTGACATGTAGTACTTGTCTTCGAATTGTATTTCTCTCCTGGGCTTTCTTCATCTCCAGTCTTGGCTACTTGTCCAGAATTTGGAATTAGAAACTCTAAAACTGAGTCCCAATGGCATAAGAGGGAGTCAGATGTTCAAGAGTTGGAGATAATTTTGACTTGAACCATTCTACGGGGAGGGAATTTATGATTGTATCACTCTGTGCAGGTTGTTTTTGCTGCAGCCCCAGCAGTAAGGACTGGTGTCTCTCTCCATGTCTGTTCACAGGGCATCTGGGGTTCTGGAAGAGACTGACAGAGCTTCCTTTATGTAGAGCATTGTTGCCGCAGAGAAAAAGAGAGAATGTGGCAAAGCATGGGATGGCCTGAAAGCTTATGCCTGGAGGCAAATCCTGTTAGCTCAAAGCGAGTCTGTGACCAAGTAAGGCATCCTTCCCTAGGGAAAGGGATGTATATTTGTGAATGATAATACAGTTTATTAAAGTCTTCCTTTCTCATCACAAACATTAATTCAGTCTGCTTTGAACTCATGAAACATGCTTCTTTCTAGGGAGCCCAGGTAAAATCCTTTAACCGTAGCGATGGACTCTAAGCTTAGGATCACACAGTGGACCTATTGATGATGATGATGATGATGATGATGATGCCTCTCAAGATGTGCTCAGGAGATCTTGGGATCATGTCCTGGCCCACTGTACCAGGCATTTCAGTGCTAGAGCCCTATAGTACTGCTTAGACCATATGGTACCAGGGACTTTCAAGGCGATATTAGTGGTGTTTGGGATCCTCAGGTTTAGACTGAATAGGCTCGGAGGCACATATGGTGTTGGGGTTTGAACTTGGGTCTCGGTGCTTGCAAAGCATGCTTGTCTCATGGCTCACTCTTCTCCCCACACCTGGGGTGGATTTCATATCCCATAATTAAATTTGTCTTCTTGTTTCACATACCAATGACCTAGAGAGGGGAAATTACTTTTCTTACATCTAATATGTTAGAAGAGGACTGCAATAAATCTATCTATCTATCGATCTATCTATCTATCTATCTATCTATCTATCTATCTATCTATCTATCTATCTATCTATCTATCTATCTATCTATCTATCTATCTATCTATCTATCTATCTATCTATCTATCATCTACCAATCTACCAATCAACCAACCAACCTACCTACCTACCTACCTACCTACCTACCTACCTACCTACCTACACAGTTTAACAATTTTGTAACTTATGGGAAGCATGTTTCAGGGTCCTTAACCTTGGCCCTTCTTTGCTTCTTTGAAAGGACCTTTAGTCCATGGCTGTCACTCTTTCTCTGACTTTCCTGAGGATCAGTCCTCTTCTGTCATTTGTTTGACCACCGGACAACACTGCCACTTCCTCTCCACAGAAATTTTAAGAAGTCAAGCATTGTTTTGCCATTCATACTGTCTCCTTGACCTAAGCTGGTGTGACTTTTTAGCAATAAAAATATAAATGAAACGTGATCACTTCCCCATTGATTTCACCCAGGTCAGCTTTATGTGACAAGAGCTACTCCTGAGAATTCTGTCCACATTTCCTGGGCTTCCCTGGCAGCCACCTCTGAGACACATTATCTGGGATCCCTGCCACACCTGTCCAGATGTTCAAATGATGAGGAGATGCTCCGCCTCTTGATTGGATCGTTGCTACAGGCTGGGTTTTGGTTGGTTGCTGAGAGTGTTTCTCAGTTGTGTCTTATGCTTGGAGAGGAGGAAGTGTTGTCCTTTTCTCTCCTTAGGGTCCTGCACATTCAGGCCTCCATTCTCTTTTAGTTCTGCCTACAAGATGGCCAACTCTCTTCTCTCCACCTTACATTTATTTTCTAGGGCTGCCGTTAATGGAGCACCAAGGATGCAGCTAAATGGGGCTGGGAATGTGGCTTAGTCCCTGACTTGCTGGTGTGAGGCCCTGGTCTTAACTCCTGTCAGAGCAAGGGAAAAAAAACAAACCACAAACAAGCATATAAAAAACCTAAATAATAAAGCCAGTCAATGGAACTCAGTAACCGCAGGTGAAATATATTGTCTCACAGCTTTGGAGGCCAGATGCCCAGCGCCGGTGCTGGGGGCTGCTTCCTTCTGAGGTCTGTGAGGAGACTTGTTTCACACTCTCTTCTGTTCTCTCTGTGAGGCTTCACATTGCTCTCCCTTTTCATATAGTTCAGTGCCCACATTCCCAGTTTGGTGAGGACTCTCATCATGTTAGATTAGAGTCTCTGTTCTCCCTGGAAAGGCTGCATATCAACTCGTCCTCCTTGGAAGAGATGTATCTTCAAATAAGGTCACATTTGAAGGCACTGTTGATATCATCGATGCTTAACTACTCTTTTTTTTCCTTTTTTGCGTCACACCCAGCGATGCTCAGGGTTATTCCTGGCCCTGCACTCAGGAATTACTCCAGGCACTGCTGGGATATCATATGGGATGCCGGGGATTGAACATGAGTCAGCCTCATGCAAAGCAAATGCCCTACCCCCTGTACTTCACTCTGGTCCCCAATCAGTACTTAACTTCTGTTGCTTTTATTTCTTGTCAAATGCCACCAGTGGTGATCAAGACACAGCATTCTCTGTTTTTCAAGCTCATCAGGTTTATTTTCCTCTTTCAGCTTATTTCAGGTGAAGCCTTTAATCAGCGTTTCATCCTCCAATAATGCATATCTGCATCTTCTAGCTTCCAAAGGAACCCGTTTGTTCCTTTCAGTCCACTGTCCGAGGCTAGGACCACACATTTTATTTATTCATTTATTTATTTAAAAAATTTTTTTTATTATACCATCATGAGATATACAATTACAAAAGTGTTCCTATTTGGGTTTCAGTCATACAGTGTTCCAGCACCCATCCCTCCACCATGCACATTTTACTCCACCAATGTCCCATGATTTTCCCCCTCTCCCAGCCTGTGTCTATGGCAGGCAATTTTCCCTCTCTCTCTCTCTCTCTCTCTCTCTCTCTCTCTCTCTCTCTGTCTCTTTTCCTTACACATTGTGGCTTGCAATACATACAACAGTTAGAGGTTGTCATGTATATCCTTTTCCTACTTTCAATGCTTAGGTCTACACTGGCATTATCATTTACAACTATTATTAGCACACTGTTCCTTTCTCTGCATTACCTAATGTCTGACTTTTGCAGTAGGTTCTACCCACTGACAAGACCTGATCAATGTTTTGTCTGGCCTTCCTTGGATATTGGTATCATGCTTTTTTTTTTATATCCCACAAATAAATGCAGTCATTCCATATCTGTCCTTTTCCTTCTGGCTAATTTCACTCAGCATGATCCTCTCCATGTTCATCCATTTATAGGCAAATTTCATAACTTTGTTTTTCCTAACAGCTACGTAGTATTCCATTGTGTAGATGTACCACAGCTTCTTTAGGGACCACATATTTTAAGTTTGTTTTTTGTATCGTAAGGTAGCAAGCAAAGGGAAGCTGAGGTGGTTTTGCAATAGCCTTCACATCCTAGCGACTGCCATATCAGGAGTTGATTTCTTGCTCAAGCTGCCTGACTCTGTTGTTTCTTGCTCAAGCTGCCTGACTCTGTTGCCTTTGTTCCCCTCTGCAGTGGCAGAGGGAAGGCAAGAAGCGTGTACTCTTCACATTACTGGTTGGAGGTGATATCCACCACTTCTGCTCACATTTTAGTGACCAAAGCAGTCACGTGGCTTATGTTTAACTTCAGTGAGACAGCGAGCTTCTTTCTCTTCGGGGACGCACAGCCAGTATTTCTGAGCAGGCCTATCGCTGAGCACAATCACAGTTTTAATAGTTTTAGAAAAGTTTGGAAGGGATGGACAAACTTTGACACCTCAAGATAGGCAGAGAGGAAGCTTGGGTGAAGAGAAGGGCTATCACCCTGTTATGGAGCAATTGGATTAGAGTAGAGGAATCTCTTTTATTAGAGACTGCATAGGCTAAATGTAAGCTTGAAAGACTTACGTTAGAGAGGGAAGAATAGGGTTTCGGGCTTCCTGGAACTTCTACACGCAGCTCTGTTATGTAGTCACTATGCGGTCATGTTGTTGTCCACCTGTGAGGAGGTGTTTTTCATTTTTGCACTCTCCTTTGCAGTACCTGTGGAACTTCAGAGAAGGCTCTTAGCTTGCACCCTTTCCTCATCTGTAAAATGGAGATAAGAGCAGTGTGAATTTCAGAGGGTTGTTAAGAGGCTTTTAACGAGGTAGAACATTAAACCAGGACATGGCGTGTAACTAAAGCTTCTTTTAAAAAAAAATTTAACTTTATTTAATCACCCTGATTTACAGAATTGCTCACAGTACAGTTGTTTCCGTATTCAATATTCCCACACCCGTCCTGTCTCACCACCAATGTCCCTAATTGCCTCCCTCCCCACCCCGCCTGCTCCCTTAGCAGGCACTAATGAATTTACTTTATATTGCTTATTAAAACTTTTATCTTGTAATGATGTTGCTAAAGTCATGGCCTTTTACTGAGCTGTTATGTGCAAATCGGACCGTCTGTGTAACTAAAGCTTTTTAAATGCCAGTGACCACTATTGTAGTGGTGTAGAGCTGAGGTGATATACAGCCTCAGTTACCCTCTGAGGGCACAGGAAATACAGGGGTGGTCCCTTCTTGCATGGGAACTTTATGGAGGAGTGCAAGCCCCAAAAAGCTGGAATTAGAAATTGGGAGGGACTCAGAGAACAAGGGCCACACGGAGGGGAGTTGGGTACCAAGCTGGCTGTACGTTTCCCACAAACTGGTTCCTGAGCAGCTGGTTGCTCACAGGGGCCTGCCCTGCCGTGCTTCAGTAAGGGAGCAGGGGAGAGAAGTGTATCAGTGGAGCCCCACTTCTCTGCCTTCCTATTCCCTTTGTGAAGCTTCTACCTGCTCAGCCTTTCGGGTTCGAGCTTGTGGGCTCCTTAATCTCCTTTCTCTCCTGCCTCAGATTATCAGGGTGTTCCCCCCACCCCCACTTCTCAACCCAAAATCTTGAAGAACTGGTGGACCCAGGCTTGCTCCCTGGCATCCCATATAGTTCCCTGAGTACTGCCAGGAGTAATTCCTGAGTGCAGAACCAGGGTAACTCCTGGGTATTGCTGGGTGTGATTCAAAAAGAAAAAAAAACCCCAAAATCGTAATGGGGAGCAGCCTCTTGGGCAGGAGTGTCTGACTGTGGTGGTCTTTGGTGGTTACAGCAATGATTTGGGGTAACTGTGGGAGGAGCGGAACCTATGTCACCTGAGAGGAAAGTGTGCCCAAACCTGGGCCATCCGTAAATCAGCAGTCCCCCTTTTAGCCCAAGTTTCTGCCGTATGGTGAGGGCATGGATCCCCAAAGTGTGAAAAAATTTACCTACTGGTGTAAGAGCTTGTTAGCTGCAGGGTGAACTTTAGAATCCTGATTCTGCCGGAATTCTTTTGGAGACTTCCTGCACTTCAGATTTGGGCTCGTCTGTCCACCCAGCCTCTCTGCTGGGCCTGTCCAGAGGAAACCCTCTCCCCTGCTTGTTCCCAGCTGCTGCCTTAGGCTGGGCACCTCTCAAAAGAGAATGTACCTGTCACTCGTCTCTGACTTTGTTCTTTCTCTGCTGTCTCCTCAACTGTGGAGTCGGCCAATGGGGGAGGAAATTGGATTTAGTCGGATGCGTCATAGGAGAGCAGAGGTTGTCCGGGCCCAGCGGGATGTGAAAGCAGTGGTTCCGTCTCTGGCTTGAGCTCTGATGTCTTGGCAGTGGCTCTGAACCACTGGGAGGACATGACTGTCTCTGGAGGCGGCGGAGCTGCTCTGGATCCTGTAGGACCTTAGCCTTGGCCCCCGTGGGTGCAGTCATCCGTGAGGCTGGTGACTCAAACTGCAACTCAGCATAGAGGCACTGTGCACTAAGGCAGGGTCGTGATGGGATTCCTGTTGTTTAGGAAATGAAAGGGCAGTTGGAAGACATAATTGTGTGAGAGATGATTGAGCGTGCTGCAGCACTAAGCATGGTAGGCAAGGCTCACTGGGCCTGGCTAGGAGGAATTTGTTGTATGTGGACACACTGGGGGAGTTCAAGCCCCTCCCTCCACTGAAATTGCATGTAAGTGTTGGGTATATACTATCCCAATCTGGGGGAAATTGCCATTGCTTGCATCATGTCACCCAAGATGCTTTCAGTCTGTCACAAATAAAGACTTGGTCTTCGTTATCCCTGGGGTGCTTCTATTTTTTTATTCTTTTTTTTTTTTGCTATTTTGGGTCACACCCGACAATGCTCAGGGGTTTCTCTTGGCTCTGCACTCAGGAATCACTCCTGGCGGTGCTTGGGGGACCATATGCGATGCGGGATTGAACCTGGGCCGGCATGGGTCTCCGTGTGCAAGGCGAACACCCTACCCACTGGACCATCGCTCCGGCCCGGGGTGCCTCCATTTTTCAATCGAAAACCAAGTCCGGGAAGTCAAGTAGCAGAACCAGTAGTTGAGCCCACACTGCAGACCACCAGACCCTTCACTGAGCCACTTTGTCATGGTGCCTTACTAGGAAACTAAGGCAAGCAGTGCTCGGTCCATTCTCCCAGCTCTAATCGCTACCCAGGGGCGGCCTGTGACTTTGACTCCAGACAGGATGTCTGTGTTGAGGGAGAGACAACTTGGGATCCTGGAGTAGATGGAGGAGGTGCCCAGCATTCCAGTTTAGGGTCTTTCTCAGGTAGCAATAACAGGATTTATGAGACTGGGATAGAGTAACAGTAGAGGTGTAAGGAAGTGCGGGGGTGGGGGGGTCAAGGGCCTCCTGAGGAGACTTGGGGGAGGTGCCGTTCCCATTTGATCATCTTAGGTGAGATTGCAGGAGCCTGTTGCATTTGTCCTGCAAGTGCAGAGTTCAGGAGAGGTCAGAGAAGTAAGCCAAAGTCACCCTTTGGATGGTGTTTACATCTTTTTACTTTTTTTTTTTTTTTTTTTTGCTTTTGGGTCACACTGGTGGTGCTCCTGGCTGTGCTCTCAGGGATTACTCCTGAGTGTTTTACAAAGTTACAGTTACTTATGTCTGAGTTTCAGGCATATGGCGTTCTACCAGTCCCTTCACCCCCTGTCCGCTTCTTTCTGCCAGTGTCCCCAGTTTCCTCTCAGTGCCACACCCTGCTCTGTACAGGCATTTCATCACTGTGGTTTATAAGACTGTTAGTGATAGAATATCGTGTATGTCACTTTACCTCCTTTTAGCGCATAATCCTTCTCCAGAGTCACCACTTTCCTTTATCACTGTTGTGGTGGTCCCTTCCCTGACCTACCCCTTCCTGTCTCCCCCACCTCAGTCCCTTCTGCCCGCCTAGTTTCCTACTGAGGACTGGTTTTCCTTTCCTTTGTTTCTATGACCTTTTGGCAGTACCTACTCCCCTATTAGGGTGAAGGACTGTGTTTCTTTACAACTCACATACGAGAGAGATCATCCTGTGTTGTTCCTCTCTCCTGTGAGATTCGCTAGAGCAGCAAATGATCTCAGCAGCACTGTCTGGGGTTTTAGTTTTAGAAAGTCAAGCGTTCAGGCTCTTCTGTAGACTCACTGTCAGAGACTCTGAGTGTGGGTTCAGAGATGTTCATCTCAGCATTTCGCTGCTTCTGGAGCAAACTGAAGCTGAGTGCTGGGGTATGGGCACAGTCAGTGCAGGCCCAGCCAGGATCCCTGATTCTTCTACAGCCATTACTGCAGGGGAAGGAGCCAGCTAAGATGATGCAGAACTCACCTGGAATTTCAGACTTTTTTTTTTCCTCTCCCCAATGGATTCCAAGTGTTTGAGAAGAAGGTGGCTGGCAACTGGGATTCATGCTGCTGAGGCTGAAAGAGACAGCAGAGGAGTCGTTCGGTGCATTTAGCACAGGAAGGGGCTCTGCCTTCCCTTACTGAAGCTGCAGTGTTTCCGTGGAGTAGCTGGATGAAAGCCAATTCGGTTAAGTTCAAAAGGTAAAGGAAGGAAAAGAAGCAGAGATCTCCAGCACATAGAGGCCAAGTGTTTTGGAGGGTTTTGTTAGAAAGAGGAGCCATGAAAAAGTGAAAGGGCAATAGCAGGAGGAAAGTGAAGGGATCCTGAGCACCGAGTATGGTGGTGAGTATGGAAGTCAGTGAATACAGGCCAGCAGGCGCTGGGCTGGAGACGGAGCTTAGTGGTAGAGCACATGCCTTAGAGATTTGATTCCTAGCCATGCCAAAAAAAAATAATGGTGCAGAGATGAACAATTTCTGTTTCTCAGTGAAATAAAGAGGGCATCAAGTGAGGCCAGGGGAAGTGGTAGAGATTGAGGTGAGAGAAGGTAAGAAAGAGGGAAATAAAATGGGCATTGGGATGTGCTGGTGTTCGTTCTGGCTGAGCAGGCGGGTGCAGAGGTCCACTGTGGGGCACAGTGACCGTGGAAGAGCCCCGGCAGTCCACGGCTCTGCAGTGCGCTCCTGACTGTATATTGGTGTGGCACAAATATGATTAAAGACATTTTTAAAGTTGGTTGAGATACCTTGGTTTACAGTACTAATGATGGCGGCCCCTATATACAGTTCCAGCACCACTCCCGTCACCAGTGTACCCACCGCCCTCCTTCAAGGTCACCTAAGACCCTCTTATTTAACCACCTTCTCTCCCCAAATGCCGTTTTTTTTTTAAAAGTGTAGTTTTGTCTTTTTTTTAAATCACACCTGGAAATTCTCGGGGATTACTCTTGGCTCTGTACCCAGGAATTATTCTTGGCAGTGCTTGAGGGACCTTATGGGTTGCCAGGGATCCAACCTGGGTTGGCCATGTGTGAGGCAAATGTGCTGTAGCTCCCACCCTTTTCTCCACTCATTTTCAAATTTCATTTCATTTCGTTGTTGTGGTTGTTTTTCATGTTTGGGTCAGACACAGTTTTATGGATTGTTCTCCTTCACATAGATTTATATTGTTCCCAGTCAGAAAAGACGTTGGGCACTTTGCCAAGGACTGATGCCCAGTCTCTTCACTATAGTTTGGAATTGTCTTTACATTCTAGAGCCTTCTTTGCTTTCTGTGACCAGGGAGGACAGTGGTCTACTCTAGTTGTTTAAGCTGCTGCTTCCCAGGTTTATACTGGTCTGTAGGTGCAAAAGGTTGAAATCCACTTTGTCCATGGGGTTTATTCTGCCCATGGGGTTTCTCAGGCTGGCATCAACTGTTCTTTGTTTCGAACCTAGCATTATTGCCACGTAGTCTATTCTGTGTTTATTTTTAAAATCATGAAGTCCTTGATTTTCTGTAACAAAGGAAGCAGTCCTTAAATGTCTAGTGCCACAGTTAATGAATTTGGAACTTTCTCCCTCTCCCTGAACGGCATAACCTCTCCTATTCTTTTAATTAAATATTACTTTTTTCAGACTGCTTTAATTAATTAATTAATCAATCAATTAATTTATCTATATCCATCCATCCATCCATTTATCCATCCATGCATCCATGCATCCATGCATCCATGCATCCATGCATCCATGCATCCATGCATCCATGCATCCATCCATCCATCCATCCATCCATCCATCCATCCATCCATCCATCCATCCATCCATCCATCCATCCATCTACTTATTTATTTGCTTTTTTAGGTTACACCCAGCAATGCTCAGGGGTTATTCCTGGCTCTTCGCTCAGGAATTACTCCTGGTAGTGCTCGGGGGACCATATGGGATGCCGGGGATCCTACCGGTCGGCTGCATGGAAGGCAAATGTCCTTCCCACTGTGCTATCACTATTACTATTACTTTTTTTAACCTCTTATTTTTATCATTCTCCTCTGCTCTGCAAGCATGCAAAAACTCTCGAGTCTGGTGGCCTGGTTGACTCCTGGACCTTCATGTTGCTAATTTGTCTCTAATGTTATTATTCTCTATGGACAGTAACCAGAGCTCCCTGGACATTGCTAATTACCAAATTGGGTCAGGGGAAATATCAAGATGCCCTGGGATATCAGCTCTCAGGTTTATCTAGGTTAGTACAGAAGTGGCCACGGGGCAGATTTGAAAGTTTTTATTGGCCCATTGGCCAGATTGGGACAATTTGCTTATTAAAAGCATCAATCATTGCAATCTTTTCAAGTTAGCTGATATTACAAATAAGCTCTTGATACTGCTCAAAAGAACTATGACCCTGAGGAAGTTAGTGAATATCTTTTTGCCTCAATTTTCCTATTTGTTAAATAGGAAGACAATTGTATCTGTGCTATTTTTTTAAAATCAATTTTTATCGAGGTACTGTTAATCTTCCCCGCAGAGCCTGGCAGCTACCCGTGTTGTATTTGATATGCCAAATACCGGTAACAATTATAGACCCTCATTCCCATGACCTGATGGAATGGTTTGAGGCTCTTTATGTTCTTGGAGCAAGCAGATGCCCTTGGGCTCTACTAGCATGAGACAGGACATATGGAGATTTACGGTGCCCGCTCGAGCAACAGATGAACGGAAGACAGTAAGACTGTTAATCTTACTTTTCATGCATGCATCATTCAGTTACTACCCCAACTTGTGATACTGCTCTAAAGATCAAGGAATATAATTTCAGCACAGAAAGCAAAGTTCTTGTCACCTAATGTTCATTTATATAGCTCTGGCCACAATTCATCGTATTCTTTCCTTTTCCATGGTATCATCTTCAAGATTCCATGAACAATATCCAAAATCAGGTGGGGAAAAATAAAATATTTAATGACAACTACTTTTTCTCTGGGCACAGTGCAGTGCTCAGAGTTAGAATCCCTGGGGATTATTGTTTAGATTTTTCTGGGGATTTGTTGGGCAGTGGTCTAGCTCTTATGAACCAAGAATTTAAGTCATTTGTAATGCTTCGCGGCTGTATACTAGCAATTGGGATAACATTTGTTAAATGAGGTAACGAGAAGCCCTCGGTTGAGTAGCAGAGAGGGTATTATACAAACCATAAGCAGTGTGGGAAGTGGAATCTAGAGAATTGTGGGACTAGAGCAGATATTTGTGCTGCAGGCTTGAGGTGTGACGGAGCACATGCACACATGTGCTGTGTTTCCTGGGGACACTTTTCCCAAGGAAGGTGCTGTGTGGGTTGAGGAGTTGGCAGGAGAAACTCTGGGCAGAGAAGCTCCAGCCTGGCAGAGAGCCGCCTCTCTGAAGGAGAGGCGCAGCACCTGTAGGAGCGCGCAGCACTGAAGGACTGTGGGGGTGATTGGGGAAGCACTGAGGTGCTGCCAGGGAACTTGGGGTGCTGGGGCTCAGTGGTTTGCTAACGATGGAGAGTCACTCCTGGCTTTGAGCGGGAGGGCCTCTGCTTGGATAAAGGTCCTGGGAGAATGTTCTGAACCACTTTGGAATCAAAATCTGGGTCATGTTGTGACTTCTATTCTTCCCAGGAAATTGGATACTTGCAGGGACAGGCTTGTTTTGCTGACTGATACCTGGGCTTGATGCTTGGGTTCTTGAGTCAAGTCCTAGCTCAGCCAGGACTCACTGCCTGACCTGGGTCTTGTCCCTCATATACAGTCCAGGAAATAATGCCCATTTCTTGGGGTGTTATGAAATTGCTCCGGCTTAATATCTGGGAGGAACTTCATAAACGAATTAAAGACAGGAGGGATGAGGCTTATTGACATCTCTGCCAGGTGTCTGCCTACTTGACCCTTTATCCTCGGAAGAAGGGCCAGCCAGTGGCCCTAGGTCAGCACATTCTGAAATGTATGGTTGCAGGGGTCATAACTGGGGTGAGAAGAGCAATGAGAGCTCCATCCTTCCCTCTCTCCCTTCATCTTTCCTCACCCAGCTGTGCTTAGGTCTTGCTCCTGGCTCTGCACTCAGGGATCACTGTTGGCAGTGATCAGGGGACTGTTTGTGGCACCTGGATCAAACCCAGGTCAGACGCCTAACGCTGCAAGGCAAATGCCCTAACGCTGTTCTTTCTCTCTGGCCCCCCAGGGCTATTTAAACCCTAACACAGACCAGTTTTGTCTCCTACCCTAGCCTTAGCCTTCTATGGCTCTTTCCAATTTAGACGACTGTCAACAAAATCAAATGGAAAATCCAGCCTTCTTGGGGGGCTTTTCAAGTGTTCGGTGGTGGCACTGTGTCGGGTACTGTATTGGATGAAGAGATCCGGGGTGTGTTGGGCAGTGAGGGAGGTTTTATCTGGTAGCAGTGCGGGCTGCATCCTGGGGCTTTATAAAGCCTGGGGACCTTTAGACAATGCCTGCAGAGGGGGTGGCCCCTGGGGCCCAGTTGCCGCCCCTCATCTCCACTTCCCTGCTGTGCCTTGGATGTGCAGGGTACTTAGCTCAATGTCAGGTTCTTCTTGGGGCCAAGAGCTCCCCCATAAATGATTCCTGCTGTGCTTTGTAGCTTTTCTAATATTGTTCCCAGAAGACAACAACCCAGCTGCTTGTCTGCCTGAATTTACATTTTTCAGGGAGGAGGGAAGGAGAGAGTGGCGCAGTCTCTCTGACAAAAAAGCACTCTCATTTTTGTCATTCTGACAGTTGGCTGTGTCAGAAACCCATGACAGTGATGGGGGGCCCTTTGCTCTGTTGAGGTGCAGGGATATATGGCTGGGGGTGACTTTCTCTCACCCCTCATTGTCTTTGGGACTCATCAGAGGGAATACTATAATCCAGTGGAAGTGGGGAACAGAATGACAGGAAGTTGTGAAAGGCTTCAGAAAATTAGAGAGGGTTTTGTTTTTGAACCGGAATTAGTGAGCTGGAGAGATAGTATGGGGTAAGGTGTTTGATATTGGT
>JAJIBD010017135.1:0-26874 GCA_021461705.1 Cryptotis parvus
GAGCTCCTGGAGTGCCGAATGCGAGCGATTCGGCCCCAGACTGCAACAGAAGCCATGGGGATGCAGCGCAGAACACTACAGGATCTCGGAAGGCTGAACCAGCACCAACGGACTCCGTCACCTCTCATAAGGACATCAGAGAGAACAGGTGAGGATGTTTACTGAGCGCAAACAAACAATGGTGCGAGCACAAGCATGAGGGGCAGAAAGGAGAGAACACAGTAAGAAGTGAGAGAAGAGTCTGGGAGGCGAACAAACAAACGCAAAGGCAGGCGCTGCAGTCAGAGGCAGAGTAACAGCAACTGAGGCTAAAGTCAGCAAATGCAGATGAGATGCAGAAGCCTTAAAAACAAACAAAAAAAACCAACACAAGATGGAAAAAGGTCTCCCCAAAAAAAACAAACAAACAAAAAACCACATGAGATAAATGTGGGATGAGTCACACTTAAGAATCCTCCGGATTCCCTGAGGATCAGGAGATTCTGATGAGGAATCATTAATCAAAGAAATCATCGCTGACAACTCCCCAGAACTGAGGAGTGCCTGCACTCAGATTCAAGCTGCCTGAAGGGTCCCAGCCAAAAGAGACCCAAATAAAAATACTCCAGGATACACCATGATCGGAATGTTGAAAGCCGAAGATGGGTAGAACAGTGAAAGCAGCAGACCAAAGACGGGGGGCTGGGGGGCGACATTACTACAGAGGGTACGGCGGCTTGCCTTGCACACGCTGACACAGGCTCACCCCCTCAGCATGCTGGACGGTCCTCTGAGCCCCTCCACTCCAGGAAGACGGGAGGAGGAGGAGGAGGGAAAAGGAAGCATGGGGAAGAAGAGGAGGAGGAGGAGGAAGAAGAGGAGGAAAAGGACAAGCATGGAAGAAGAGGAGGAGGAGGAAAAGATGGAGAAGAAACAGGAGCTGTAAAACAGTGATGAAGTTAAAATGAGGACGTCAGGACAACCAGTATGGCTGTTGTCCTTGTAATATGAGGAAACATGGACACAAATGAACATCGGGAAAAGCATATGAAAATCCACTACAGATAACAGCCATGTACAAGCCAAGGAAAAAGCTCAGAAGATATGAATCTGGCCAATAACCTGATCTATAGCTTCTAACTCCTAAAAGCCGTAAGAAAACACATTTCTAGTATTTTCTAGTCAGGGTACTCGTACACAGCCCTGGAAAAACTATACACCCTTCAAGTGTGAAAGAAAATACACTGCCTAGGGACGTACAGGAAGTTACGGTCACAATTTCTCAAGTCACAGACAAGTACCTGGACATTAAAAATTTCCTACAAAATCATTTGTCAGATAAGTATTTACAATCTTTGTGCGAAGGAAAATTATTATCTTTACTTGAAGTTAGCACAGACTAATATAATGAAATTGGAAGACTCTAAGTGGTATACCAGGCAGTTTTAAAGACTGGCACAGGTTCCCAGGGATGCTCAGAGGCCAAAGAACCTACCTTGCTAGCATAAGGCTGCAAGTTTGACCGCCAGAGCTGCCCACATGTATCATGTGTGGTCACAGACACCAAGCAAGCAATTTCCAGAGCGTAAGGCAGCACGTGTAGCAGCAGGAACCCTGTGCGCAAGCGCAGTGAGTGAGGCAACTAGAGCTGAGTCGGCGCTACGGCCAGGACTCCATGGCCTGGCAAGCATGCATGGGCACGCAGCTCTCCCTGGCAAGTGCTACAAGCAGAACACTTACAAGCACACAACTAAAGTTCAATGCTCAGTGGGCACCACCACCGGGTACACTGAGTGCTCCAACCTGAGGGAGCCCCCTACCACTAAAGCCTGAATGTGAGCGCCAGCCCCAACAAGAACAGTGAAGGGAAGGCAGTAAATTACAGTAGGTAATACACTATAAAACACTTTAATAGTCTACATATAAAAAATTACAAAAACTAGCTACCACTGAATTACTCAGGGAAATGCGAACTTTCTAAGATTAAGAGAACTAAACATCCCATTTGACCCAGCCATACCACTCCTGGGAATCTACTCTGGGAAACCAAAAATACGCAGCGGAAACACCATCCCTACTTTTATGTTCATAGCAGCATTATTCACAATAGCCAGAATCTGGAAGCAACCAGAGTGCCCGAAAATCGATGACTGGATAAAGAAGCTTTGGTACATCTACACAATGGAATACTATGCAGCTGTTAGGAAAAATGAAGTTATAAAATTTGCCTATAAATGGATGGACATGGAGAAGATTATGTTGAGAGAAATTAGCCAGAAGGAGAGAGATAGACACAGAATGACTGCATTTATCTGCATAACATAAATATATATGTACATATTAAGATACCAATATCCAAGGTCAAGTGAAACATATATCAGGAGGTCTTGTCAAAGGTGGAAATTATCACAAACGTGTGGGATTCAGAGGCTAGGTAAGACAGAAAATGGAACAGTGTGCTAACAATTGTCGAGGGTACTAATGCCAACCTAGAACTGAGCATTAAATAGAGGCAAAAGATACCCATGACAACCCTTTAATGTATGTTCTGTAATCCATAGTCTGGAGGGGAAGGAAAAGAGAAAGAGAGAGAAGGGAAAGAAATAAAGAACCTGCCATGGAGCAGGGGCGGGGGGGAGGAACCGGGGACGTTGGTGGTGGGAGATGGGCACTGGTGTAGGGATGGGTGCTGGAACACTGTATGACCAGGACCCAAATATGAACTTTTTTAATTGTATATCTTTGTAATTGTAAAAATAAAAAATTAAAAAAAAGAGAACTAAACAGAAGTAAACTAAAACAGAATGATCCAATTAATATACATATACAAACAAAAAAAAAAGGCAAAACATCATCAGCAATTCTGTACATATAAAACTTAGTAATCAGGTAACTGTGGGCGCAATCATTATTTTGTTTGAAAGCATGTAAGCAAATTATTAGTAAAAACGGGTACTCATAGATAACTGAGATCACTCTGTTAATCTGTAATTTTCAGGAAAAACTTGTCATGATAAATTTTCCTATCCATATAATACCATGTAAAAGTAATCATAGATAATAGCTAAAATTTTCCTTCATAAAACAAAACTAATTATTATTTCTTTTACTCTTTCCGATGTTTTCAAACCGTCTAAAATAAAGCTATTGTTGGTGTGTGTTTTTTTGATGGAAAGCTTTAAAATATTTAAGATAAAATTTTTAATAATAATTTCCCTTCTTTTTATTTATTTTTATAGTTATCATAGTTTAGAAACACGATCACACAGTGTTAAGGTTTATCGTTCTGACATACAGTTTCTTATATTAAATAAAGTTTTAGAGAAACAAAGGTTAGAACAGAAAACTTACATCTTCTATTGTGTAGCAACAGAGCTTGTTTCAAATCTATTGTTGCCTTTCCTAACAAAGCATCTGACTTTAATGTATGATGACTGCAAACTCGAAATTCCAATGTAGTCTGTGGGGTCACATGTCTGTAAAAGTTTAATAAATACATAGGCTATCATTACTCTAAGTTATAATCCCTAATAAATAATTTACTTTAGTAATAGAGTTTAAAGGCCTTAAATTCAGATTATTTGAAGAAAAATATGTAGTCAGAAACAATTTGATTTATAAATAAAAGCAATATTCTTTAAACTGAAATAGCTAAATTTTGTTCTAATTAACAATACATCTAGACTATAAAATGTGATAGTATTCCTTTTATTGCAGATTACTGGAGTTTGATAATACTAATTTAACAAGTTTCTAAAGCTTTAAGACAATCGATAGCATTAGGTACAACATACACATTTATAACATTATATCACAGAAATGCCAAAATTAAGGTAGTGATTATGTTTTCAGTTTTATGAGGCAGTAAGATAAAAATATGGTTATGTGGAATTATTTTATAGGGCAAAGTAAGGATTATTGTGCCTGTCTCTTTAGAATGTTTTTTAATTCGTATACACTGCCCATAATCAGACTGGAAAATAGCACACACTGCTTTGAAATCTTATCACATACACACAATCCCAGAACTCGTCCCCTCAGAAGACTCTATACAAGATACTTACACAGTCAGCTGCTCGTCCCACTTTGGGTTAGAAGAACTACTGGACTTTGCTGTTTTCTTAATTTCTCCATCTACGACTACTTCCGTATAGATTGCTGTTCCAAACCAGTTCTTTTTTCTTTTTAGTTTGGCACTAGAAACTAAAACAAACGTGACACTCACTAGAAAATAAACACTGCTTAAAAAGCAGTATTTTGTACTAAACCAGTGAAAATGGAATTGACTTTCTTAAGCTCTGTTTTGCTCAGTTCGGAATAAAAAAAAACACATGAAAGGTTATTCTGCCTGAAAACAACAGAAATTTGTGTCACTGAAATAAAATTCATTATGCAGCATAATTTGCCCACTCAACCTACATGACTCAATAGTTTTAATATATCTATATCTATTTATGTAGTTACACAAAATATGCATAAAAATAAATACATTTTTATTTTAACATATATGATTAAAACATCAACACCTTCAATGTGAACACACTTGTCCCCGTGAATCCTGTGCGTTAGGCAGACACCCTATGGCCTTCCCCCAGCCCCCCTAGTCCCATTCTTCCCCACAACTGCAGATAATTACTAAACTATTCTCTGTCACTTGAAGGTTGCTAATTGTGAATAATCACATACATGTATTAATTAGCATGTAGTACTTTTGTGACTGGTTTCTCTCACTTGCATATTTTCAAAGTTTATACATGAAAGGTTTATATATAAAGACAAACATTTCAAGGTATAGAAGGTTTCAATTTTACTTCTTTTATAGTAAAATGTAGGGGAGAGAAAGAGAGGTTCTTTGGGCTAAGGTAGAGTGAGGGGACAGCTAGAAGATTAGATTTATAAATAAAAGCAATGACTGTTGTCCGTCAGTCATAGCTGAAAACTGACAGTAAACAATATTCAGTTGTATTATATACTACTTTTTATTTTAATCCATTCAACAGTTGATGATTATGTCTACTTTTGGCTAATATAATGAACAATAATACCGTCATAATAATTTGGGGGCATGTTTCTAAGGAGTGGAAATGCTAGGTCATATACCATCTATGGTAACACTAGACTATCTTCTTTTCATTTACCTCATTTTTTAATATCTGTCATTTCCATTTGCGTTTTCCTCACTTCTTCTATCATGTCCTCTTGTATTTTATTGAGTTTGCATTCCATTGCTTCTTTGAATTCCTTATGAATCCTTAACATTTCTTTCCGAAATTCCTTATCAGAGAGGTTATACAACTCACTGGTATTGCTTGGCTCATCTGGACTAGTGACTTCACTCACAGAGCTGGATGGAATTTTGCGTTGCTTTACCATTATGACTATTGTAGGTTGCAAATGTGGGGTCTTGGGTGACTAGACAGTACAGTTAGTAGGTGTCTGGTCTGTTTGCAGAGTTTGGGTGGGTAGCAAGGACGTAGGAACCAAGGTTCACTGGTACCTCATGCAAGATTGGTAGTAAGAGGATGGCGCGGGACGTTCTAGCGTCCAGCAGTTTTGAGTTTTGGGATGAGTTTTGGGATGTTCTAGGAAGCGCAGGGCCCCACTAGACTATCTTCTAAAGTGACGGTTTCAGAGATTTCCACCAGTAGGGAAATATGGAAGCCCATTTCTTCACATCCTTGTTGACAATTTTAATTTAAAACTACACAGTATCATACCTCAAAATTCTTCACATTCAACATGCCTATTAAAAGCTCTGCCTGGTCATGGTCAAACTTTGCATATCTAAAATTACAAAACTTTGGTGCTTTAAAAAATTATTAGTAAGTAGGTTTCAAAAACTTTGTTTATTTGAAACCAAACCTTTAAAATCAAAATGTCATTATAGGAGTTAATCATAATCCTTTATAGAAAGTACAGACAGAGACTCCTCAATAAAATTTACCCCAGACTTGAGGGAAGGCTATTTTATTTTAAGTAAACTTCTAGAACTAACTGAAATGGGAAATATGTCATTTCAGTACAAAGTACTAGGAAGCAGTAATTACAATTAGGAAAAATTGTAATCATCTCTGATTGCAATCTCATCAATCACCTAAGAGAGCATGTTTGTTCTGAGATGAAGAAGAGCAAACAGCCCCCCTCCTCAGCACATCTGCACCACGTGATGACACAAACACACCAACACCGACAGGCTCAGGGAAGCTCCCACTGTAATGCGAGAATGGTAACGGACACAGCCAACACACATCAACTGCAGAGCTGTTCTGACACGCCCTGCAGCAGGACTGCATGCACGAAACACTTCAGTCCCCAGTCTTATCTGAGTATAGTAAGGGCAGCTGAAAGGAAACCAATTATCTCACACAACTGAAGCGCTGGTAACAAACAGCAATCAGTACTGAATGATATGCTCGCGGGACAGTCATCAGGGTCCCCCATAAATTACATTCCCATTCTTCTCTGCTCCAAACTACTCTAAGTTCAGAATCACTAAACTGACGGAAAGGCACAAGCCTCTCTCTCCCATGAAAGAGCCCAACCGTGATTCCTCGCTCCAGTGAGAATTTTTTTTTTTTTTTTTGCTTTTTGGGTCACACCCGGCAATGCTCAGGGTTTACTCCTGGCTCTGCACTCAGGAATTACTCCTGGCGGTGCTCGGGGGACCATATGGGATGCCGGGGATCAAACCCGGGCCACGTGCAAGGCAAACGCCCTACCCGCTGGGCTATCGCTCCGCCCCCAGTGAGAATATTTTGGTAGCACAAAAGGCCAGAAGATGTTTTGCACTCAGGAGGCTCCAGGGCTGATCCCAGGCACCACACACTGCTCACCACCCCAGAGCCC
This sequence comes from Cryptotis parvus, assembly GCA_021461705.1. NCBI lineage: Eukaryota > Metazoa > Chordata > Mammalia > Eulipotyphla > Soricidae > Cryptotis > Cryptotis parvus. Next base: position 6,826 of record JAJIBD010017135.1, read on the forward strand.
CCTCCATGCTGCCAGCTGTGGGCTTGCGGCCCTGAGGAACCCTGGCCCGAACAGCACAGTATAAGGGCTCCCAGCATTTAACCCCATGCCTGCACCTCTTGGCCTAGCGCCCAAGTTAGCTGCTCCAGGGCATCTAAGCACCTCTGGGGGAGGCACCCAGCATTTTCTCAGTGCAGACAAGACCTAGCTACATCATAACAGCAGGGGAGATCAGTACAGGATGGTAGAAAAAGCACAGGGAGACTTTTCAACAGATAGCGCCATTACAGCTGGGCACGGCTTCACGTTAAACAAAGGAGTCAAAGTTGACATGTGATACCCCCCCCCCCACATATAAACACACTCCTCAAAATGTATCACAGACAAAAATACAAAATGATAGCAGTCCTTGGACATGCAATGACTTGTTAGGAACATCAAAGATTCATGAAAAGAAGATGGGAGGCCTCACCATCCCCAATTTCAAACTGTACTACGAAGTATGGCAAGACCTTTCCAACCCTTTTTATTTTATTTTTTTTTTTTTTGGGTCACACCTGGCAATGCTCAGGGGTTTCTCCTGGCTCTGCACTCAGGAATCACTCCTGGCGGTGCTCGGGGGGACCATATGGGATGCCGGGGATCGAACCCGGCCGGCACAGGCTGGCTGCATGCAAGGCAAACGTCCTACCCGCTGGGCTATCGCCTCCGGCCCCATTTCCAACTCTTTTTAATTTTGGGGTTTTTGGGGTCATACCCAGAGCTCAAGGCTTAGTCCTGGCTCTACTCAAGGATCACTCCTGGGGGGCTTAAGAGGAGATGAGGTGCTCTGAGATCATTCTGCGGTGGGCTACATGCAAGGCAAAAAGCCCCACCGCTGCACCATCTCTCTTCCTGTCCTTTTGACAAAACCAAACTGCAGGAGATTCCGAAGGCAGAGCACTTCCAAACTGCAACCGGTGAGGCCATGCAGAGAACACAAGGAGCACCTGGGCTGCCTGCTGACTTTACATGGCTTAAACCGGCTGGAAGAGGGGTGTCCAAACCTACATGTTCACCACTTCTTAGGGGGCTGAGCACGCCCACCCAGAGCCAGTACCCTGTTTCTATCATCGAGAGATTCAAATTACAATAAAGCACCACCCACACGGACGGGAATGGCCCAAACCTAGACCACGGGCTGCACCTGTTCGTGGGGGAGCACGGAGAGCGACAGGCACTCTCACCCGCTGCTGGCACAGATGCAAAGTGAGACTTTCGCTTCCGAAAATCCTGATCCCTCTCCTGCCAAATCCAGTCGAATGTGAGATGAACGAGTTCCTTCTGCTTAGAGTTAATGTGATCCCTCTGAGATCTTCTCTCACTCTGTTTCGTCTAAGTCGTGTCCAATCCAAATCCAAGCAGAGCTATAGCACCTTCCTCTAATGTCTCACCACAGTCAGCCATCGGTCAGCTGCAAATAAACCGTCCCACCAGTATGCAGTACATTCTAAGAACAGGACCTTGTGCTTTCCTACATGTCAGACAACTTACAAATACTTGCTAAAAAAGAAAAAAATTAAAGATCTTCAGAATCCTTGTCCATCCCAATAAATCACTTGAGAACCACCACAACGATGTTACTCCAATATCCAATTTCTGACAGGGCCAATGAATGTGTATCTCCTCTGCATATAATACAGTTACAATGAATATTTACTGAACAAATAAAATACCTTTTAGAGCACTTTCATTGTTTCAACAAATAAACCACAACATGAATCTAAAGAAAAATACTATGGAAAATATTTAAAAATTATAAATAATTTTTCTTAAGAGAATCACTATTTCAAACTATGATGAAAATAACTTACCAGTTACCTTTAACTGTAACCTCCCACTATGGTTGTTACTAGTGTCAGACCTTGGCGAGGCAGTGGCCATGTCCCAAAACTCAGCCTAAACCTATTAAAAAAAAATTCATTTAAGTATTAGCCAAGAGATAATTTTCAATACAAACTATATAAAATAATAAACCTCATGTAAAGTAGGAATTTCAACCCATCACAAGTTGTATATTTCACTTAAGCTTAAAATTTAGAACTATGAACATTTAGAAGACTAGTGTGAGCAATTCATCATCAGGGCCAGAGAGTCAGGTCCTGCGTGGCATGCGGCCAACTCTGGCTCCATCCCAACAACAACAATATGGTCCGCTCCACCAGGAGTGATCCCAGAGAACAAAGTCAGGGGGTAAGCCCTGAGTACCACTGAGGGTGATTCCCGCCCCTCCCATCACCTGGTCAATCTGCAATAAAATAAATGATATTAGGGGCTGGAGAGCGAGTACAGTGGGGTAAGGTGTGTACCTTGTACAAGGTCAACCCCAGGTGCAATTGACGGCACCACAAATGGTCCCCCCACACCACCAGGTATGATGCCTTTTTTGGGGGTCACTCCTGGCAATGCTGAGGGGTTACTCCTGGCTCTGCACTCAGGAATTATTCCTGGCGGTGCTCAGGGGACTATATGGGATACCGGGGATCGAACCCGGGTCAGCTGCGTGCAAGGCAAAAAGCCCTACCTGCTGGACTATCACTCCGCCCCAGGAATGATTCCTGAGTGCAGAGCCAGAAGTAACCCCTGACGTAACCAGGTGTGTTCCTTTCAATTATAATATTAATAATCCAGTTGATTTTTTTTCAGAATTTAGTTCTTAATATTACTTAAAACTTTTAAATTTATATTTCATATGTAACTCTATAAATGAATTTGTGAAAAAATATATAATTGAAATCAATTTACTGATTTTACCTTAAATACCTGAATAGGTATCCCTTCACACTTTTACATTGCAGTACTTCGCTTTGGTGGGGTAAAGGAGGGGGGTCTCCCCACCTGGTGCTCAGGGCCCCGGGCATACAGTGCTGCTTGGTCTGGGTGGGGCCACCCTGGCAGTGCCTGGGGCCTCTTAGGCTGTACCCAGCAATGCTCAGGGAACCAGTCACCATGGATCAAACCAGCATTAAGTATGTGCAACTGTACCCTCACAGCGATACAGTAATAAACTCAGGAATTTATCCAGTACAGATGACCTAGTATAATTTGGTCTTTTTTTTTTTGTTTTTTTTTTTTGGGGTCACACCCGGCGACGCTCAGGGGTTTCTCCTGACTCTGCACTCAGGAATTACTCCTGGCGGTGCTCGGGGACCATATGGGATGCCGGGGATCGAACCCGGGCTGGCAGGCGGCCGCGTGCAAGGCAAACGCCCTACCCGCTGGGCTATCGCTCCGGCCCCTAATTTGGTCATTTTAACTGACCCAATACAGCCCTTTTATTAATTTTCAAAATCCAGTATGTTCCCTGACACAATTTGTCATGTACTCAGTAAATATCGCATGTTTTTATTTAGAGGTAACTGTCTATTAACCTTAATAAAACAAAACAAAGCAGACTGGGGAAGAGAGAAAAAAAATACTAGTAAAATTGAATGCTTAATCTTTTTTCCCCCTGTTTATAATTTTTATATGTTCCACTTAGACTCTATCTCCAAATTCAGGGACACATTATTCCTTCTATGAAGACTCAAACACATACCCTCTTAGTCATGTTAGTATACATTGTGTTTATACACGTTAATGTATGTGTATATGTGTAAACAGCTGCTTGCTTCAAGATAACAGAAGGCCTCATTTAGCTGCAAGCTCTCATTCTGAAGACAGAAAGTCCTAGATTCTCTGCTCAGTGCCCAGCAGTGCCCAGCAGAGTCTCTGGACAGCGTCACTTTAGTAGACACTTGATCATGCATGGTCCTTCTTTTTGCATGAGAGAAAAATGGATGCTCACAAAACAGATACATGCTGGGAGAACTGCTCTGCCACAGGGAGCTCTAATGACTATGCACCCAGGGGAGAGGACAGCTCCGAGGCACACTATAATCTTATAACTAAGGCAACAGAGATTGTCACAGAAGCAATGACCCCAGGATAAGCAGGGACAGACACGCAGGTGGTGCCGGGCCCTAGGAAGCGAGACCGCTGTGAAAACTAACACGATAAATAAGACCTGTCATGGAGTTACCAGGATGCCTGATTACTCTGGGGATGATGACAATGATGACAACAGAAAGATCCAGACTGATTCTAACGCCTCTGGGGAAAAATAAGATTTTTTTTCTTCTCCTCCATCAATTCCAGGTCTTGACTCTTGTGGGCCAAAGCCTAGAGAAAGTCTAGTGGAGACGAAACTGGGAAAGAAACTGCGGACGGAGTAAGAGACACCACAGTGCAGGTGGGAGGCGACCAACACCCACACTGCCGAGAGGGAGTCGTCAGACACCACGCGGCTCATCTCCACCCACTCGATCTTGCCCAAGAGTCTGAGACGCGACAGAAGTGGGTCACGCGTCACCCGGTGGTCACAAGCCCCAGCCTGGTCTTGTGAAGGAGAGAGCAAAGCGCGGCTCAGGACGGCTGATCCCTCCATCCCTCCTCCCACCGCATGAGGCTCAACAACAATGAGGGAGTTCAGCCACATCAACAGACAGAAATCTAGGAAGATGCTAAAGGACATCAGATCTATTCAAACTGCCTGAGGAATTTATAATGATCCCTTGATGTTAAATCATCTGAAAGAATAATTTGAACACAGACTTAAGAGGCTCAATGAGTTTAACAGAAAAAAAAATTAAAGAACTCATTCAAGTAGAAATGAAGGAGTGGGGGCCGGAGCGATAGCCCAGCGGGTAGGGCGTTTTCTTTGCATGCGGCCGGCCTGTGCCGGCCTGGGTTCAATCCCGGCATCCCATATGGTCCCCAGCACCGCCAGGAGTAATTCCTGAGTGCAGAGCCAGGAGAAGCCCCTGAGCATTGCTGGGTGTGACCCAAAAAAGCAAAAAAAAAAAAAAAAAAACAAAAAAAGAAAAAGAAATGAAGGAGTAGAAGAATTCCAGTAGTCAAGTCTTAATAAGAGAATGGAAACAGTAGAATATTAAATCAAGGACTTTGAAAACAAGTACACAATGTGATTAATAAAGAGGTAATTATAAATGGATGGACATGGAGAGGTTCATACTGAGTGAAATTAGCCATGGGAAAAGGACAGATACAGAATGACTGCATTTAATTGCAGGATATAAAAAAAAGTATGATATCAATACCCAAGACCAGGCAAAACATGGATCAGGAGGTCTTATAAGTGGGTGGAATCTACCCCAAGTGTGTGGGAGTCAGAGGTTAGGTAAGACAGAGAAGGAAACAGTGTACTAGTAATTGTCTGAAATGATAATCACTTGATCACTTGATCACTTGACTTCCGTAGATCATCGATTACTTGAGTGGGTACCAGTAACATCTCAATATGTCCTGTCACATGCGAGAGAGCCCAAGGGCATCTGCCTGCTCCAGGAACATAAAGAGCCTCAAACCATTCCATCAAGTCATGGGAAATGATAATACCAGCCTAAAACTGAGCACTGAATATGGACAAAGGGACATACGCGATAAGCTCTAAATGTATGTATTGCAAGCTGCAATGTGTAAGAGAAGGAAGAGAGAGAGAGAGAGAGAGAGAGAGAGAGAGAGAGAGAGAGAGACAGAGAGAGACAGAGAGAGACAGAGAGAAGAGGCAAAATACCTGCCATAGAGGCAGGGGGGATGGGAATAAAGGGGACATTGGTGGTGGGGAAATGGGCACTAGTGGAGGGATGGGTGCTGGAACACTGTATGACTGACACCCAAACATCAACAGCTTTGTAACTGTATAGCTCACAGTGGTATAATAAAAAAATTAAAAAAATAAAGAAGCGGCAATAGAAGAGTATAAGATAAATGAAGAAATTTTAAGAGATTTATCTGACATAAATGAGAGACTCAAAGACATGGGGCTGAGCTGCTACTGGCTCTCCTGTGCCCAGCCACTCAAGAGGCGCCCAGGAGGGATGGCGGTTCTAGCCCTGGCCCGCCACCCAGCAGAGCCTTGCAACAAGCCAGACACCCCCACCCCCACTCCATTAAGGCCTCCATTTTCCACATCTGGACTTCCCTCTCATCAGAACTCCACCCAGCAGACCAGCCTATCACAGCCAGACTCATCGAGATCTACCCTGCAGCAGTCTTTTTTAAATCCGGCTCAGGTATGCTGATCCAGAGACTCACAGACATGGGGGCAGAGCTACTACTTGCTCACGAGGCGCACAGGAGGGGATGGCGGGTTCTAGCCCTGGCCCGCCACCCCAGCAGAGCCTTTGCAACAAGCCAGGCGACCCCCACTCCATGAGGGCCTCCATGTTCCACATCCAGTCTTCCCTCTCATCAGAACTCCACCCAGCAGACCAGCCTTTCACAGCCCGGCTTGCGCGCCGGCGTAGCAGCGCAGTTTATCAATAAATGCTGGACTTAGAGATGACTACAAGAGTATGCTACATGCACGGCAGAGCCTGGCAAGCTACCCGTGTTGTATTTGATATGCCAAATACCAGTAACAATTATAGACCTCATTCGGAATGGACTGAGGGTTCTTTATGTTCCTGGAGCAAGCAGATGCCCTTGGGCTCTACTAGCATGAGACAGGACATATGAAGATGTTACGTGGGCCGCTCTAGCAAATCGATGATGAACGGGAAGAGAGTGATACAGTGATACAGTGATATCTGACAATGTGAGAACAGCCGCCAGAATCATAGCAATTTCAGAAGAAAGAGGGAAAAGGGAAGAGTGGAACTGGTCAGATTCACGAGCCTGCAGTGTATCGCTGGAAATAAGCTTAAGCAAAACAGCAACAAAGTACACCGTTGTCCGATGGCAAGAATGAGAGAGAGAAAGAGAAGGAGAGGGTAAGAGAGGCAGAGAGAGGAGAAGGGATTGACACATTCGAGTACTGAAAGAAAAGAACCTGAAACGGAGATTTCTCTGTGCTGCAAGGTTATCATGGTTATCAGATTTGAAGGAATAATAAAGCTATTCTTAAACAACAGCTAAGGGCATTCGTGCCATCTAAACCAGCTCTGGGGGCCGGGGCGATAGCCCAGAGGGTAGGGCGTTTGCTTTGCAGCGCAGCCAGCCGACGCTGGCCGGGTTCGATCCCCGGCATCCCATATGGTCCCCGAGCACCGCCAGGAGTGATTCCTGAGTGCAAAGCCAGGAGAAACCCCTGAGCATTGCGGGTGTGACCCAAAAAGCAAAAAAAAAAAAATAAATAAATAAATAAACCAGCTCTGAAAGGATTACCAAACGTGCTCACGTGAAAAACAAAGGTTAAATGGGGGGGGGACGAGGAGAAAAGAAACCACTTATAAAAATGACAAGAAATTTCTGCATATTAGTTATGAGTAAAAACAGAAGATAAGGAGGAAAGGGAGTAAAATATCCATTAAAAATCGGAGAATATCCCAAAGTGAATTTAAGAAAGAACTAATCAAAGCGATCCAGGAAGTTCACAGAGCACCAAAATTTGTACCCAAATGCAAAGGACATGCAAGATGAGTATTGTTAAATATTCAAGCCAACAACAGAGAAAAATATCACAAGTTACCAGCAAAAAAAAATGAAATGTAATATACAAATGCATCCCAGCCTGGCTATCATTAGATTTCTCAATAGAAACACCTCAGGACAGAAGACGGACAGTTGGGTTCAAAAATAAAATATTTCCAGCCAAAAATATTCTACCCTACAAAATAATCATTCAAATAAATTTGATAAATAAACAATTTCTCAGTGACAAAAGCTAATGGAGTTTATCACCACTATCTGCACTAAAAAATGAAGGTTCTTTTACAGAAAAAGAGAAAATAAGGAACATAAATCATTGAGCATGGTAATACATAGTAATCAAAAACAAGGGGGCGAGATAAAGGATTGAGGGGACAAGAGTAAAAATGTGCTGGTCTGAAGTTCATGAATCAGCAGCAGCGCAGAAAAGGGCAATCTCTGAAGTGCATACTGTTTCCTAATTCATGGCATCGACCAAACAAAAACCTGGAGTTTTATGTGACACTTAAAAAAGAAAAACTGAAGAAATTTAAAGAATCACCAGGGAACACCAGCGAATGGAAACGTCAGGCAAAAATCATGGTGTTTCAAACAATACTGGGACACAAAACTACCATAAAGAATATAAAATATTTGTACAAGTAATAGAATAGCAGTAACGATGCCTGCTAACTTTCTAATCTCCCAAAATATGAAGGGGACTGCTATATTAAATAAAGAATAAAGAGATGGTGGTATACACAATGGAATTCTACTCAGTTATTAAAAAGATCAAGTTGTGCGATCTTGACCCTCAGGTAGCAATAGAGCATCACGCCGGTTCATCAGATGGGCAGAGCAATGGGACAGCAGACAGGGCTCTGGCCTTGCTTGTGCCTGACCAGTGTGATCCCCAGCACCACAGCGTCCCCACAGCACACCAGGAGCAAAGCCTGGAGGCAGAGACAAGAGTAAGCCCCGAGTGTATGGCTAAAGCCCAACCATGGACAACTTTGTAACTGCTTATCTCACGGTGATTTAAGGGGGCCGGAGCGATGGCCCAGCGGGTAGGGCGTTTGCCTTGCACATGGCCGCCCATGCCGGTCAGGGGTTCGATCTCCGGCATCCCATATGGTCCCCGGAAGCACCACCAGGAGTGATTCCTGAGTGCAGAGCCAGGAGAAACCCCTGAGCATCGCCAGGTGTGACCCAAAAAGCAAAAAATAAATAAATAAAATAAAATACAATAAAATAAAAAAAGAAAAGGTCCTTATCACTGCTGGGTGTGGCGCAAAACCAAAAACAAAGATTATACCTCCCACACCCCCAAAAAAACCTCAAATGCCTTAAACATAGTAGAACAAGGGGAGGGAGGTGGAACTTCACAGACCAAAACTACTCTAAGTTCAATAAATATATGCAAACATAAAAGCCCTTTATTCATGGTAGAAACACAAGCTATAGTCACATGAGCTGTGGGGTCGGGCATGTCACTCGGCACAAGAACATGTCCCCTGAGTGTATGAAGACTCTGGACTAAAAAATTGGCACACACACACACACACACACACACACACACACACACACACAGACCACATGTGGTATTAATTAAAACTCACTAAAACAGAAAACACCAGGAATTTAATGGTACCAAATAACAAAAGACGCCAATGGCAGGGACAGTAACACAGTGTTGTACTGCTGACTGCTGTTATTATTTTTTTTTTTTTTGCTTTTTTTGGGGGTCACACCCAGCAATGCTCAGGGGTTTCTTCTGGCTCTGCATTCAGATTCAGGAATTACTCCTGGCGGTGCTCGGGGGACCATATGGGATGCTGGGGATCGAACCCGGCCGGCATGGGCCGGCCGGGTGCAAGGCAAACGCCCTACCCACTGGGCTATCGCTCCGCCCTGCTGACTGGTGTTAAACCTGTCAAAGTGCGGGAAAACAATTTGGCATTACTTATCTGAAGCTGGTATTTGCATGTCCTGCAATGAGCACATACAAATAAAATACATTTTACACTTCTGCACAATGTATAAACATTCTTCATAACTAACAAAATAAATACACAAATGTTCACTGGTAGAAAAACAGTCAAAGGAATTCAGGAACTCTACCAAACAGTCATTATGGAGAAGGAAGAATGAACTATAGCTCTGGCAAAATGAATGAACTCAGGAACATAGTGGTGAATGGACGAAAGGACAAACAGGACTTCCGCGCAGGCCGCTTGCTCAGTCCCACCCCGAGAGCAACACGCTGAAGTCCCTGAGAAACGCTTCCCTCCCCAGTTGACAGAGCACATGGATCGTCTTAGTGGCTCTCACGACCTCTTCTTTCGCTGGGCATTTTTCCCGACAATTCCATGATTCTATGGTAGAAGCAGCAATCCAGAACCATGAAGCACTGGGACCCAAGTCTCACAGGTGAGCACATCAACAAGCAGCTGAAAGACGCCCTCTGAAGATGTGCAGGGCAAAGGGAAGCGGCAGGCTGCGGGCTTGATGCGGTACACATAACCCACCTGAGACAGTTTTGCTCTAAAGAAACTGATGTGTGTGGAACTGCTTCTATTATAACTCTTTCTGCGTTCTGAATAAGGAATCTTTTATTTTGCAGGCGAGGCAGAAATCGCCACAAAGGAAATATGTCCCCACAATAATTTGCTTGTTAAAAATCCTGATTTGGGGGAGGGGGCCGGAGCGACAGCCCAGCGGGTAGGGCGTTTGCCTTGCACGCGGCCGGCCTATGCTGGCCAGGGTTCGATTCCCGGCATCCCATATGGTCCCCCGAGCACCGCCAGGAGTGATTCCTGAGTGCAGAGCCAGGAGAAACCCCCTGAGCATTGCCGGGTGTGACCCAAAAAGCAAAAAAAAAAAAAAAAAAAAAATCCTGATTTGGGGGATCAGGCAATAGTCCAGCGGGTAGGGCATTTGCCTTGCATGCAGCTGACCTGGGTTCGATCCCTGGCATCCCATATGGTCCCCGAGCACCAAGTGAAGAGCCAGGAGTAACCCCCTGAGCATTGCCCAGTGTGACCCAAAAAAGCAAAATAAATAAATGCATACATACATGCATGCATACATACATACATACATAATACATATATACATACATAAAATAAAAAAAAATAAAAACCGTGATTTCTGGGGCCGGGAGAATAGCAGCTTGGCACTTACCTGCCGTGCACGCAGCCAACCCAGGCTTAAACCCTGGCACACTGTCTGGTCCCCCAGGTCCTGCCAGGAGTAAAGCCCTGAGCGCAGGCGGGTGTGGGCCCCAAATGAAACAAAATCAGATTCTGCATCCTGAGATTTTCTATCCTTGCATTCTCTTCTGGCACTTCAATGTCTTCTTCACAGTAAACGAAGACTAGGCTGAGGAGACTTGAGCAGGGAAAGCTCCTGCCTTGCGCACAGCCACGTGGGCTCAATTCCTTGGCACGGCATACGGTCCCCGGGCGCATCAGGAATGATCTGTGAGCAGGAAACCAGGAGCAAGCCCTGACCACAACAGTATTTGGCCCCAAAACAAAACAACAACAAAAAAATGTATATTGCAAAAAAGTAAAGGTATGAAGATCTGTGAGTTAGATTATCCTTTGTGATAAAACACTGTTTGGCAAACTTTTAAAAGCCTATAAAAGAAAATTATTTACAATATTAAAAATACTAGGTATAAAAGAGTACATAAAGAAAAACTAATTCAGAGTAGAAACTTCTGGGGCTGGGGCAACAGCTAAGCAGGCAGGGGGCTTGCCTGGCATGTATGACCTGAGTTAGATCTCTGGCAACCCATATGGTACCCCCAGCCTATCATGAGTTACTCCTAAATACAGAGCCAAGAGTAACCTGAGCACTGCCAGTTGTGGCCCAAAAAGCAAAAAAAAAAAGAGAAGAAAGTAAACAAACAGGCATGCAGTTCATGGGCTCTGGGAAGACAAATATAGGCTAAAAGAGATGGTACATGTTGGAATGCATCTTTTCCTTTCCCCAGTAGGGGCCACTCCTGGAGGGTCAGGGCAGATGGCCACACAGAGCTCAAGGTTTCCAAGGGTCATGACCAGCAGGTTATTTGGGGCTAAAGATCAAGCTCAGGGCCGTCAGGTCATGGGCAAGCTTAGGCTATCTTCCCTGGCCTTTTCTGGAGTCAGGAGGGTGTTCCCTACATTTTTTCTATCATTAAATTCTGTAAATTACTGATAATCTGGCAAGTTCAGATTTCAGAACTTCTGAAACTTTAAATTCATGTCAAACAAAGAAGCAGATACAGCAAGAATACAGATGACAGGACTGGAGCAATAGTCCAGTGGGTAGGGTGTTCGCCTTGCATGCGGTCGACTCGGGTTATCCCGGCATCCCATATGGTCCCCGAGCACCGCCAGGAGTAATTCCTGAGTGCGGAGTCAGGAGTAATCCCTGAGCATGGCTGGGTGTGGCTCAAAAAGACAAAAAAAAAAAGAAAAAACACACACAGATCAATAATTCATCAAAAGTGATGTCTGTTGGATATAAAAGAAAACAGGACTTTCCTTCACAGATGGTATAGAATTAACTCCAAGAAAAAAGGCACTTTGCCTTCCCCCTCCATCTTGTCGAGCCTGGTGGCCCTGCCCGCGAAGCTGCCCCCCAGGGCCAGCACAGGGCCTCACGGAAGGCTGGGGAGGCTGGCGCTCGGCTCGCGCCGGGCCTAGCTGACCATGGAACCCCGAGGAGGGCAGATGGGTTTTGGGAGTGGGCCCGTTGCCTCTGAGGGGTCCCGGAAGCAGCCGGATGAGACTCGCCCATCACACTAGCCACCATTTTTGCTGTCCAGGCGGCTGCAAAACGGCCTCAGACCAGATCAACAGAGCAAAGCCAGTTGCGAGCCCAGGTAGGTGGCTCCAAGAGGCGGGAATCACTGGGGAAGTCATCAGATGGAGGCGTGGTCGTCCCTTCCCCCTCCATCTTGTCGAGCCTGGTGGCCCTGCCCGCGAGCTGCCCACGGGCCAGCACAGGGCCTCACGGGCGGCTGGGGAGGCTGGCGCTCGGCTCGCGCCGGGCCTAGCTGACCATGGAACCCCGAGGAGGGCAGATGGGTTTTGGGAGTGGGCCCGTCGCCTCTGAGGGGTCCCGGAAGCAGCCGGATGAGACTCGCCCCATCACACTAGCCACAATTTTAGCTGTCCGGACGCTGGGAAACTGCCTCAGACCAGATCAACAGAGCAAAGCCAGTTCGAGCCCCAGGTCGGCGCGCAGGCGCCCGCGCGGTCCCACTAAAATAATGAAACAGTAATGTCTTTTAATGCACTGCAGTCAATGAAGAGCAGGAAAGTTTGTTGGGAAGGAGATATAAAGAGGAAAGAAATGACATACAGAACCCGCCAAGTGGTTGAGGTGCGGGAGGGCGAGGGAGGTGGGGACATTGGTGATGGGAGATGGGTTTGGGCGGAGGGGTGCGTGTTGGAACACTGTAGAACCAAAGCTCTACATGAGCATCTTTCAATTAAAAAAAAAGGTGGAATCTTCCACAAACATGTGGGAATCAGAGGTTAGGTAAGACAGAGAAGGGAACAGTGTGCTAATATTTGTCAAAAATGATAATACCAGTCTAGAACTGAGCATTGAATATAGGAAAAAAGATATACATGATGATCTCTGAATGTATGTATTGCAATCCACAATGTGTAAGAGAAAAAGAGAGAGAGAGAAGAGATAAAGAATTTGCCATAGAGGCGGGCTGGGGGAGGGGGAGGGAAGTGGGGACATTGGTGTTGGGAAGTGGGCACTGGTGGAGGGATGGGTGCTGGAACACTATGTGACGGAAACCCAAACATGAGCATCTTTGTAATTGTATATCGCATGGCAGTGTAATAAAATATTTAAAAAAAGAAAAAAAGGCACTTTTCCCTCTGAGGGACCTAAGACTATGTGAAAATACAAATTCATTTGGAGGTAGATCACAGAATACTGAGTAGCCTTCTTGGTGGTTTAGAAACATAACGGCTGAGAGTTAAGAAGAAAAAATGGGGGGCCGGAGCGATAGTCCAGTGGGTAGGTCATTTGCCTTGCATGCGCCAATCCGGGTTCAATCCCGGCATCCCATATGGTCCCCTGAGTACCGCCAGAAGTAATTCCTGAGTGCAGAGCCAGAAGTAACCCCTGAGCATTGCCAGGTGTGACCCAAAAAGCCAAAAAAAAAAAAAAAAAAAATTTCTTCTTCCTTTCTGGGGTCACACACATAGTGATGTTTGGGGCTTACTCCTAGCTCTGCATTCAGCAGATCATATGAGGTGCGGGATCAAACTCACGTGTCAGCCGCATGCAGGATTCACTATTTGAGAAGAATTTTTAAAGTTGTAAACAGGGCGGAGCGACAGTCCAGCGGGTAGGGCGTTGCTTTGCCGCGTGACCGGCCCATGCTGGCCCGGGTTCGATCCCGGCATCCCAATCACCCCAAGCACCGCCAGGAGTAATTCCTGAGTGCAGAGCCAGGAGTAACCCCTGAGCATTGCCGGGTGTGACCCAAAAAGCAAAAATGAATAAATAAATAAATAAATAAATAAATAAATAAATAGATAGAGTTTTAAACAGCTGAGACCGGGAATCAGTCTAAAGACTAGACTGCACACTCCACTTCTTCTTTTTTTTTTTTTTTTGCTTTTTTGGGTCACACCCGGCAATGCTCAGGGGTTACCCTCCTGGCTCTGCACTCAGGAATTACTCCTGGCGGTGCTCGGGGACCATATGGGATGCCGGGAATCGAACCCAGGTTGGCACAGGCCGGCTGCGTGCAAGGTAAACGCCCTACCCGCTGGGCTATCACTCCAGCCCCTCACTCCACTTCTTAAAAGTCTTCCCTGCCTGGATTTTCATTCTATGCTACTTCTTCCTATTCTGTACAGACTCTGATCCCAGAGGCTCAAGGCCGAAGCCTCTGCTAACACGAAGTGGGAATTTAAACTACAGAGCATGACACAGACGGTTTCAACAGATGGCATCGACCTTCAAATTGAAGACACAGAACAAATACAATTATGAATTTCAATATGCAGCATCCAAACTTCATCTAACAACAACGATGCACTTAAAATAAAATCCGCTAGTATATTACTCGACTCCCAGCATCACTGCCACGTGGAATGAACACGGTCCCCGACCCACAAGTGCCTCAGAAGTGTTAAAGGTCTGCAGTCCTACAGTATCTATGTACCAAAACATGAACTTACATAGGTCTACACAGGCATAATCAACACATACGCAGCGTGTTAAACAGTCTTCATTAAAAAGAAAAGTTAATCACTTACGATGTAGCAGGAACTGTGCCAGACACTGGGAACCTAAAGAAGAGTAATTCACAATTCCCTCTTTCAAGGAGCTCATAGTCCAGTGAGGAGACAAGCCTGTGAACAAATAAGACAGCTTCAGTGCGGTACCTGTCACGGGAGGCGCGGACATGCAGCACATACATGCAGAGAACATGAAACAAAGAGGGTAAGCTAATCTCAGGGCCAGTGTGCAGAAGATCGCCATGGAATGAGCTGTGTCCAAAGCATAATTCAAGAGAATATTATGGAAAGCAGGAGATTTTAGGAAACTATGGTGCAACTGAAAATACAATTTGCAGAGTAACAGAAACTGTGTAGATTCCTGGGAGATACATAGAGTTTAAACCTGGAGTTTGTAACCAACATTAAGGACTGCATTTTACAACAACTGACAACTGTGGCAGCAGCGGGCGTAAGTGCAAGAATAACAAGTGCATCTGAGGGGGCAGCGTGAAGGAAAAACTTCAGGCCAAAAAAGGGTTTCTACTAGATGCTTATGGGAACCGATTATGAACAACTGAAATTTCCTCCGCTATGATCTGGGGCAGAGATGATGCTACCATAACTAGGAAAAAGAGTAGAAAAAAAGAGAAGCAAATGTGAGGGAAACAAACATGGCAAGTTTTCCAGAGCTAACCGTGCAAGATAATTTATTCCAAATCTGCTACCTAACGAGTGTGTGTCCAATGCGTGAAAAGGGAAGCAGTCTGGGTTTCTACTAACTTTCCAGCAACTTTTGCTACTCACACAAATGAAGTAAGTTATGACCATTGCCCAGAGTCTACTTATATGTAGACTACTTTTTTATGTATGTACGCTGAATACGCCCAGTTCAACCTTCTAAATAGTCTTGCATCTATATAGTCATTCTTCTATCTATCTATCTATCTATCTATCTATCTATCTATCTATCTATCTATCTATCTATCTATCTATCTATCTATCTATCTATCTATCTATCTATCTATCTATCTATCTATCTATCTATCTATCTATCTATCCATCTATCTATCTGTTTGTTTTTTACTACTATTTGGGCCATACCCAGCGATGCTAAGGGTTCTTTCTGGCTCTGCACTCAGGAATTTCTCCTAGCAGTGCTTGGGGAACCATATGGGATACCAGGATCGAACCTGGGTCGGCTGCATGCAAGACAAATGCCCTACGTGCTGGACTATCGCTCCGGCCCTGAAAGTTTATTCTTATTCACTACCGAAAAGAATGTGAAAGTTAGGATGTAATAAACTTCCATTCCCCAAGGTTCCAGATCTATCAAATTCCTTCAGAAGATGTACCATAATTGCCTACGTGTTTCACTATGTCATTTTAAATCAGAAGCAAAATGAAGAACAACACAACTAATCCTTTTTGCATATATCAGCAGTTTTCAGGCTTTAAAAAAGAGAAGATCATTAAGCTTCTTTCCTTGAATAATTATTAGACATACCTCTGCATTGTTTAGTCTATAAAGACTAAATTGTGTCCTTGGGAAGACAAGGGCACAAAATAGTAGAACACAAAAATCCCTGCTTCAAGAGTGGGTCTAGTTTAAAACTCAATGGACAAGGCGAAGACAGGTGAACAAAGCAAGCAGCATCCCCCACCCCCGAAACACTCACAATTCAACTACTCCAGAGCAGAAAAACTATTCCATAAAATGTAAACCCCGAATACAGGTTTTCCGTTTAAACATTTTTGAAGCTAGGGATCGGGTTCAGGAGCTGACACATGCGAGCTTTGTCGCTGACCACCAAGTCACATCTCTGGCCCCCAGATTTAGTTTTAGAACAACACAGGACAATAATTTTCATGCTGCGAGGTTCTACTTGTATGTTTAAATGATATTACGGGGTGATGGCTATAGCTCAGAGGTGGAGCACACGCCTCCACATGTCTCAGGCACTGGACTGTAGCTCTGGCTCCATGAAACACACTAACCTCCATTCCTCCCCCTCTCCCGGCCAGTAGTAACGCCCCACTCGCGCTCCCCAAAGATACTAAGGGCCAATCCAACAAATTCAGAAAATGGAGCAATTGAAGGAATGGGCCGCTCGACCTGATTTTCCAACGATGAGTTTCGCCCGTGAAAGCCTCTCAGCCCGCTACTGCCCTCCCGGTATACCTGGTGAGCTGAATGAACAGTGTAAAGACTGCCTAGATAGCAGCTTTTTGTTGTTGTTGTTCGGGGGACAGGGGGGGGAAATCTGGGCCACACCTATCAATACTCGGGGGCTTCTCCTGCTCTGCTCTCAGGAATCACTCCTGGTGGGCTCAGGGGACCATATGGGATGCCAGGACAGAACCTGGGTTGGCTGCACGCAAAGCAACCTCTCGACTCACTCTACTGTTGCGCTAAACCTCCCTGGACAGTTTTTTTTTTTTTGGTTGTTTGTTTTTTTGCTTTTTGGGTCACACCCGGCGATGCTCAGGGGTTACTCCTGGCTCTGCACTCAGGAATGACTCCTGGCCATGCTCAGGGGGACCATATGGGATGCCGGGCATCGAACCCAGGTTGGCAGCGTACAAGGCAAATGCCCTCCCGCTGGACTATCACTCCGGCCCCCGGACAGTTTTTTATCATTTATTTTTAACTGCAGAGTTTTCCCTCTTGGAAGCCTAGTGAAATACAGCAGACTTCCGTTTGACTATACATTTTTTTTTTTTTTTTTTTTTTTGCTTTTTTGGGTCACACCCGGCAATGCTCAGGGGTTACTCCTGGCTCTGCACTCAGGAATTACTCCTGGCGGTGCTCGGGGAGCATATGGGAAGCCGGGGATCGAACCCGGGCGGGCTAGGCCAGCCGCTGCCAAGGCAAATGCCCTACCCGCTGGGCTATCGCTCCGGCCCCTGACTATACATTTCTATATAACCTAACAATCAATGCAGGAAAATCCATTTCCTAAGGACTGTTGACACACCCTGAGACTGGAAGACAGGCATGGGAGCTTTCTCCTCCTCAGCCCCCAGACTGCTTCACTTTTACCAAACGCTCCGGAAATCTCACTACCAATTCCTAAGGACTCAAAGACATTTCCAAATACCAAACTCGCTTTCTGACACTTGGGCATGCAGTTCTTCGTGGCTCCGGTCTCTGCATCACGGTCGTGTACCTCGCCTCTCTGAATGCCCTCCAGGAGCTGCACGTGACGAGCTCTCCCTCTATCCATGAGCCCCCACGTTTCTCTCTACCTCCCTCTCGCGTGGCCACCCGCTCATGCTCTTCGGACTCTGCAGCCCCGCAGCAGTCAGGGGACTGCCATTCCTGCTGCACACTCGCAGAGCGGCACTTCCCAACGCGTCATCAACGAAAAATAGGCTAAGCATAATGATTCCCAATTTTAGTAATATATTAACGTTATTTTTAACTCCTACTGTCTCCCATTGGGCTTTTCTTATAGGATCTCTCTCTCTCTTACACACACACACACACATACACAGACACACAGACCACACGTACACACACCATCAAATAAACTCAGTGCTACCCAATGTCTTAAAATAAAACTTATCTAGAACAGAAGCTGGATTAATTCTCAGTTTCATTCTTCACAAAGACTGCTCTATAAATATTCCTGATTTTCTCAGATTACAGGAATAATATAAAAAAAAAGAGTGTCACCCTCTCAGTAAATTACCAGTGCCATGTACAATGTGGTTAAAAAGAAAAACAATTTACAAACTTTGCTATTCTAGGCTGTTGAAAAACCTTCAGGATCATTAGGCAGAGGACAAATAAAGACAGGACTCTTGGCTGTATTCCCAAGCACTCTGCAGGGCCTGAGGGTCACTTCCAGCCACATGGCCCAGCTGGACGGACAGTGTGCACACAGCTGCTTCAATCCTTTGGGGCTCGGTGGTGCAATGCTGCTCAGGCTCAAAGGTGCTGTGTCCCCCTGGGTCACGCTCAGCAGTATTCGGGAAGGCCCAAGGTGCTCGGGATGAATGCGCCCGGGGTCTCTCACACGGGCAGGCACTGCAGCCCCTACGGGCTAGCTCCCCAGGCTTGCCTCTCGCCCCCTCCTCAACCAACAAACAGTAGCTGTAACTACCACATAAAGCACAACGAACCATTCACCTTTTCAAGCAAGTTAGTTTCATGTGAACTTTGAGCCTGCAAACATGCAGTTTCTTCCTAGCTACAGAGAATAAAAATGTCTCCCCCAAACGGAATAAATAATCATGGAGTTTGGACAGAGAACTCAGAGGCTAAGCCAGGAATAACCATGACATACCAAATCCAGATATCAAGTATCAAAAGTATTTCTATTCTGAAAGGACAGAACGCAGGGTCTTTTCCAGGTCAGAGTTAGCAATTATTTTTTCCGTTACACTGAGAAAGACGTAATTGTATATTTAGTTTCAAATACGAAACTCTAGAAGTTGCCAGAACCAGTCATGCCGATAGGTTAAAGGACTAGAGAACATACGACGAATAAGGGAGCCCTAGGTTCATTCACCAACACACATGGTCCCCCCAAAGTGCTATCATGACACCCCATGCTCCAGGGTGAGTGGGTCACCATGAGCAGTGAACACAGTTATGCTCAGGTAAAGCCTCCAGGTTGGAAAGACGGCGATGCCGTGGGCTAGAGGGACAGGACAGCAGGTAGGGTGCTGACCAACTGGACTTCACAGCCACAGATGCTCATATGAAAATGTTCAATACCCCCGGAAGGGATGGCAGGTTCTAGCCCTGGCCCGCCACCACAGCAGAGCCTCCCAACAAGCCAGATGACCCCCTACTCCATGAGGGCCTCCACTTTCCACACCTGGACTTCCCCTCGTCAGAACTCCACCTAGCAGACCAGCCTATCACAGCCTGGCTCGCGCGCCGCATAGCGGCGGTGCAGTTCATCAATAAATGCTGGATTTCGAGATGACTACAAGAGTATGCTACCTGCACGCGCAGAGCCTGGCAAGCTACCCGTGTCGTATTTGATATGCCAGATAGCAGTAACAATTATAGACCTCATTCCCATGACGTGATGGAATCGTTTGCGGCTCTTTATGTTCCTGGAGCAAGCAGGTGCCCTTGGGTTCTACTTGCAAGAGACAGGTCATATGGAGATGTTACTGGTGCCAGCTTGAGCAAATCGATGATGAAGGGGAAGACCGTGATACAGTGAAAAGAGGACTAAAACTGATGACCTACAACACCCATGTGGCTTGCTAAAGCATCTGAATGAAGAGAAAATCTCTACCTCCATCCCCCAAACCGTAAAAAAACACTCATCACTCAGAAGCACACCCATCCTCACTACAGTATTCAGTACCGCCCACATGCCCAATGACAGAGAAATGGAGCCAGAGG